>JAQMYL010000023.1:38109859-38121970 GCA_030014365.1 Clarias pachynema | reverse complement strand
AATCATTAGTCTGCTGCAAGCATACTTAAATATGCTTGGATTTAATATACTTAGCATACTTTTTTTTCACTTGGGTTGTGGAAGGAAAACCAATGAACAAGCGACAGGGTCATGTGTGGCCAAGGCTTAGTGATGCACAAGGGAGTGAAGGCTGGCCTGCGTAGCCCGATCCAACAGAAGAGATAGTGTAGCACAAATTTCTGAAAATTTGAATGCTGGTTCCCATAGAAAGGTGTCCTAATACTCTGTGCATTACTGTTTTGTATGATTATATTAATTGTTGTGAATCAAATTCACTCAAATAAATCAATGGAATTGTCCATTACTTGCATTCATTTCTCAATGTTCAACACACCAATATCAGGTTTCCACACTCTTCAATATCTACAAAAGTTTACATCAGGGTTTATGTTTGAAACTTGCTCTGGAGTAAATACTGTATGTAGGCAGTAACTAGAGCATCACTCAGCCTCAGGCCATGAGAATGAGAAAGTACTGTATGTCTGGACTTATTTTTGCCTCTCATAGAAGGAGAATGTGAATCAATGGCTAATTCTTGACCCAACATGCATGGCTGTGGAGTTCATGACAATCATGTTCTATGTAGATGTTTAGTATGTGTGTGCACTTTAAAAGTAAGATAAGGATAAGATGAATTATCTCCAACAGTCCAGCATTCATGTCTGGACCAAAAGGGCTGATCTGGTATCCCGGGACATAGTTATTTTTACCCTGCAGCCAATTATCAGGTATCAGGAATTCACTGGAAAGACGGCACCCAGTGGTATATGACTAAAGAAAAGCCTGTTTGAGATGATAATTTACCACATATCAGATTTTTCCTCCACAGCTCAGTGGTTGAATTGAATATACTTAGAGATGGATACTGAGACATTTTACATGGAGGTTAGGTTTTGGGGTTTAGTTATATTATAAATGATAATTATATAATAAAATTTTGAAGTATACAGTAGAAATTAAGATAGTATGTGGATCTAGGATAGGGTTATTATAGTTTTTTTTTTTTTTTTAAGTTAAAGATGATTACGGTTATTTCACGATTTATGTCTACGGTAATACTGTATGAGGGGTGTTCAATTCAAACTGGGACCTGATTGCGCAGAATAACAAAACTCTCCATATAATCTCCTGCTACACTAATGCACTTACCCCAGTGTTTCACTACATTTGGATACCATCAAAATGGAAAGTTTTCTCAGTACACTGCCACCATGATCAAACTGACTGCTGAAACGTCGGCCTCCCAGGAACTCCTTTAATGGTCCAAACATGTGGAAAGGGCTTGGAGCGAGATCAGAACTATACGGGGGTTATGGCAATAACTGAGTCGAGTTCCTGTAATGTGCAAGTCGTGTTGGTGATTGATTATATGTATAGTTCCCACAGTCAGATATGTATCTTCTGCAAGTTGGCAACAAGCTATCTGTCGATTTAGTGAGCTCCGAGCCACCTAGGCCAGGATCGTCATTCATGGATGTACGACCTTCTTTAAAACTTTTGCACCATTCAAATGTTCATTTACTGCGGCTAAGAGTCTCATCACCGTATTGTGCTTGAAGTCTTCTGTAAATGTCAGTCGGTTTTACACCAGAAATTTCATCACAAGTCCCGGTTTGGCTTGAACGCCTTACCACAATATCCCAGAATTTTATCACAATGTCAATATTAATCCTTTGTATTGCCCAGTCCTAAAACCTTAATGCTTTCTACAGAATGACCGTTATCAGACTTAGAACTTCATCTATTATGCTCTATAAACAAGAATCATCTGTTGAAAATATAAATATACAAACCTATGACATGGTATTCTTCTCGTGGGTCAGTTTTTAATTGTATTGATGGAATTAAAGAAAAAGAGAGAGAGAGAGAGAGAGAGAGGCTTTGCCCAGACTGTTCAAATAACGAAAACCAATTTGCCCAATTGAAATTGCAGCTGTGATGGAGTGAATGCATCCATGTGTGTGTGTGTGTCCCTAAAAAGTACAAAGAGACAGCGAGTGTGTGAAGTAGGTGTGCACATGCCTACTCGAGTTTGTGTGTCTGTGATAAACAGAGACAGATGAGAGGGGGAGGACATGCAGAGAGGCAGGTATGAAAAGGCCGAGACCTTGAGACTGATGAAAGCCTTTCAACTAAATCGAGATTGACTGAAAAACATTAGTGTGTGTGTGTGTGACAATATTTGCAATGCGCAGCGCTAACTACAAATCCAGTGTAATCGCACACATCTCTTCCCCTTCAAAAACTGTACGGCGCAGAGCATTTCCATCGTGCTGCCATGGCTACATAAAGTGTTTGAATGCAGGGGCGTTGTCAGAGCTCGACAGAAGACACACACACACACACACACGGAGTGAGAATATATTCATGAATGCAATGCTAACAGAAATAATTTAGCAGTACACTGGTCTATTAGTATAAATGGTAAGCAGGACTCATTTCTTACTGATACAAAAGCAATATGGCAATAAATAAAAGTTCAATACGTAAGTTAATTAAACCCGCTATATGGACCGATCACGTTTCTGACACAGCTGGACACTTCAGCGAAGGCAAAAAGGTCAAAGAAAGCTGAAAATTATGACTGAATGTTAAACAGTTCTGTTTTTTTTTTAAGCTCTGCTTTTTTCACCATCGAACACCTTAAAACATATCAGTAGAATTCGCTATTGACTGTCTGGCTCCCGGGACGAATTCTCAATGCACAATGCTGCGTATGTTGCATTGCATGCAGGTTTTAAGTATGTGAATCCACAGTTCTTGACAGACTTCGACGTGATGTTCCTCCTGCTCTTGGGAACAGCAGCATGTTCACATCACACGTGAGGATCGCCTGGACTGTTCCATATAACACACCAACAATGGCAGCAATGTTGTGGATTAGACGAAGTCTTTTGGCACGCTGACTTATGAAGGTCAGTATTCCTGTGACTGTTTGTGCAGCCTTGTGCTGCAAAAACTTTTTGATACCACCTTGTAGTAGGTAAGAAATACATGCTACATACAGACTGTGACAGGACTTGTGCTCATAGTAGCATCATGTAACAGGAGTGAAACATTCACTAAAGTTTGGGAATGGAATCTTCTACTGCTGCAGGTTGATCAGACTCATAGTTTCATGTGCATTCTGAGATGCGTTTCTGAACAACACGGTTGTAAAGAGTGGTTACTGAAGTCACACCGTGCTTCTCTTTCTGTGTGGTTTATTTATTTTTAAATGACTTAGTAGAACAAATATATTTTAATTAAATATTTTACAATTTGTTAAATAAGTGAGATCATAACCTTGCCATGTTATTGCCCTTTAAAAAGGGGGTTCCCCTGGATCAAGTTTATATCAACTATAGCAATCGCTATACAAGCACGTTATAAGGTTCGATTGCTATGTATCATGGAATAAAAAATAGGCAAAATAATGCATGTCTGATTGAGGAGAGAATATTTTTTACAGCTTAGCACTGAATCAAAATACTAGCTAGCAAAGAGAGGGAATATAATGCAAAAACATGGGCCACATTTGTTTCTGTTAAACACGGACAAGTGTGTGTCAAAAACAGCAAAAAAAGAAAGAAAGAAAGAAAGAAAGATCTTTTTAGTGACTGCTGACTGCAATGCCCCAGTGAAGTGCAACACAACTGAACCTGTACATACAGTTGGGATTACACACAATGCTTTCTGTTGAATGGAAGGTGGTGCCTACAAGTCATGTCATCAACAGGTGGCAAACATGGCTTATTTAGTATTTATAAACAAACAGATATGCCAACTCTCCCGGAAGTTCTGGGAATCTCCCACGTGTTTATAGCAGCTCCCTGACACTAATCATATACAGGGTCATGGGAGCCTTGTTGTCTATCCCAGGGGACAAGGTGGGGTACGCCCTGGATGGGGTGTCAGCTCATTGTAGGGCACACACACTACGGGCAAGTTGGAAATGCCAGTTAGCCTATCCTGCAGGTCTTTGGACAGCCAATTTTCTTAGTGAGCGGGACATTCAACCTCTCCCTCATTGGGAGAAATGTGAAATGTCTGGGAGCACACATTACCATTTCAATCCTGAGTGATTTCATGTTTCAGAGTCAGGTTGAAAGTCGAACTGCTTTCTCACAGCAATATAAAAGTTCTTACTGTATAATGTATGTTCTTGCTCAGAGACCGCTTGTTAGAATCTCTGATTGCGGTTGGAATTCCTGTGATCTCACCAGGTTTAATTCAAATGAACTAAACGGTGCAAGATGTCACCACAGTATCATTGCTGCTGCTTAATGGAGGTCCTGCGATGGTCCTTGTCCATTGAGAACTACTGAGAGTAGAGGAAAGTGTTCAATACTATGGCTGTTCTCAGGCATAATCAGACGTGGTATCTTGCTTATAAAAGCAGGGAAGATAACAAAAAGCACATCCATTGTTCCCCAAATCTCATCATGTGTTTGATGTTAAACTGTTAACTGCCCAGAAAACACCTTTGTGAAGTACTTATTCACAAACACTAAAGTTGCTAATGTGTGTGTGTTTTTCTTTTAAAGAAGTCTAATAACTGAGAAGTTTAAGAAAATAAGAAAATTGTGTTCAGACTTAATTGTGATTCAAATTCAGTTAATAACTTTCTACCCTTTTATTCTCTCACACACAAAGCAAAAGATAAATTTTTTTTGCCCATGTTGTTAATTAAGTTTGTATTTCCCACATGAAAATATTTCCTAGATGACAAGAACTGACATTTTAAGTAATTAACTAATTAACCCCTAAGCATCCCTCACTTTGGGGTTCTTTACCAGGACAAATTAAAGCATAACCAGAAGTTTAGAACACCACAGGCATTAAAAATATGCACTTAGCACATGTAGGTGTATCAATATGGTTGCAATTTACATGAGTGGAAATGAGTTATTAGTCACTTGATACTCCTTAAATGTTCACAACACACAGAAAACATTGAACTGTAAAACAAGAATACTTCATAATACTGTACATGCATGCACAACAGTAGAGGTTATTAGTATGAGCTCTGGCCTTAGAGCTCCCTCTAGTGGATTTAAAAAGGAATGCATGAGGATCATAGAATAAATATTCATAAATTCTTTTCTCTTTTAAATTAAATTAAATCTTTTTTTAAAGTCCAAATTTAATCCTCATTGTATTTTCACTGGATTGTAGCTAAGTCTCTGTGTATGTCTTATTTTTAATGTATTGCTTCATCATTTGAGACATTCGCTTGAAAATACACTAAAAATAAAAAGTTTCTGTACAAAAGGAAAAAATATATAATGCAATTAATCTTTAAGATCTGCTCCCAAATTCCCTTTTATTCACAGTTTTCCCAATCTGAATGTCTTTGGACTGTGGGAGGAAACCGGTGGAACCCGGAGGAAACCCAGTAGAAAAGGCAAACTTCACACAAACAGACCTGAGGTGGGGATCGAACCCAGACCATGGCCGTATTGATAAACCATGACATAAAGCAATATATATTCTAGTGACTTTATTTAGTTCATGTAATATAAACAAATCAGTAGTTAGAATAAAGTATATCCATTTGTGATCAGAACTTTTCTGATGTCTATGTGATGGCAATATTGCACTTTTTCTGGTTTCTTTGAACTGGTTATTTTCTGGGGAAGAATGACCACAAAACATGCATCTTTAATGGAAGAAAAGCTCAAAATATTTGCAGTACAGTGTTTATTTTGGGGTTTTTGGATACTAACACAGGGTCAGAATTGTACATACAGCATTAAAACCTACATACACCCACTTGGATTATTACTTCCAAGCTGATCTCTTAATTTGTCAAGCCTGATGGACTCCAGCTGGTTGCTTCTTTGTGCAACATAAAAAAAAAATGTGTGTGTTTGAAAGCAGTCAATGGCTTGACCAACAAACAGTACAATGGAAAAGTCAGAGAATCTCAGGGTAGATCTGAAGACGTGGATGGTAGAGTTCCACAAGTCAGGAACGTCTCTCAGAACCATTTCCAACCAAGTGATTCTATGATGCAAGTTATTGCGAATTGGAGCCACTTTGTTGAGGTCTGGGACTGTCACTCTCAGCTGAGAGGAAATTGGTCAGGAACAACACAGGAACCACCAACACTCAGGCCTGCCATGAACTGAAAGCTGATGGAAGACCAGTGTAAACACCTGCTCCAAAATCCACACCTTCAAGCTCATCACTCTTTGTCTAAGCTCAGCACATGGACAAAGAAAAAGCCTTCTGGAGGACACTTTTTGACCAGATGTGTGTTTGGAGGAGTAAAAGTAAAGCATTACCCCTCTAGCTCAGTGGGGAAGGTGTTGGCCTACAGCTTGAAAGGTCCCAGGTTCACACCCCAGCATCACCAGGTTGAAACCGTTGGTTTTCTTGAGCAAGGCACTTAATCCTCTGATGAACTGATGAACAATGAAAAAATAATGTAAGTTGCTTTGTATGAGAGTGTCTGCCATTAATATAAATGCATTAAACTTCAAGAACACTGTAGCACCTGGTCCACATGGTGGTAGCCTCATACTTTGAGGCTGTTTTGCTGCCAGTGGAACTGGCGAATTTCCCAAAGTGAATGGAATAATACAAAAAGTAAAGCTACCTCAGAATTCTTAAACAGAACCTCAAATCATAAGCTAGTCTGTTAAACCTTGGAGAAAGTTGAGCGTTAAAACAAGCACAACGACCCCAATCACACATCAAAGTGGAATGGATAAAACAGGCTAACTTTAAGCTTCTGGAGAATCAATCCTATGAAACAAATGCATCAGTGCCAAGAAATCAACTAATTTATTTGAACACTAAAAATCCCACCAGCAGTGTTGTCAAATATCCAATCAGAATTCTACCAGAAGCTTGTTGATGGCAAACGCATCTGCTGAAGACTCGTGAATGAAAATGTAAATATAATTTAGGTGTGTTTCATGTACGAGGGTCAAAAATGACCCACACTCCAAAAAAAAATATTCGTCACATACACAGTCTCACTCTTATCAGCGCTTTCTGTTTAAGGCTCCTGTCTCCCCGGTCACTGCTGTGCAGAAGTGAACATGTTACATCAGTTCATTTTTGTAATTGCGGTGCGAGCAAAACTGGACGCCCCACGCGTGATTTGCATGAAAGAAGAGCAGCGTGCCGTGATTCGTGTATTTTTTAGTGGTCTGAAGGTGTACCTGGTGTCGAAACCACTCACAGAAAAGTATAAACAAAAGCATTTGGATTTCTGCAAACTGAATCTGGAGTGATACTCTAAGCGATGTGAAGGATTCTTAGAGAATCATTACTGGTGACGAGAGACGGATTCATCATTACGAGCTGGAGAGGAAATAGCAGAGTATAGAACAGAAACATCCTCAATCGCTGCACGAGAAAAAGTAAAAAAAAAGTCAACCATCAGCCGGAAAATTCATCAACGATTTTCTGTTTTATGCGAACCTCAAGGGCCAGAAGTACTGGAACATTATCAGGAAAAAAGGTTCAACAAGAGCTGAAGCCTAAACTTCTGCTGTCCGAAGGTGTTGTGATCTCGCATGATGATGCACGTTCACACACTTCTGCTCACAGTATCGACATTCTGCAACAACTTTGTTTTGAGGTGTTAAAACATCCTCCCTATAGCCCTGATCTCGCTCCATCAGACCGTCACCCGTTTGGTCTCCTAAGAAGCAGTCCTACGAGGACGAGGATTCATTTATGATGAACATGTTTTTAATGAGGGAATACGAAAGCTTGTTGACAGATCGACAGCATATTGAAAAGCAAGAAGATTATGTTAAAAATGTATATATTTGTCTTTTCTAAAAGGAAATTCAAATAAATTCTACAGCCAGGATAATTTTGACACTGTGATGATTTCTGAAAACCTAAATAAAAAATTGTACACAAAGTTATTAGGGTTTTCTTTTATTAAAGATGTATAGTGTACAATCATTCTCTTAGGAAACAATCATTTAAAAATATTACTTCATTGCTCAAAATCGCTCATCGATCATGTTTATGAGTGTGTGTACGCTTCTGACTGCAACAGTATAGTGAGCAAAAATATAGCTTTTTTTTTTAATTGCGTCTCATGACCTCAGTCTTCACCATTTACTCCATCTTACCAACTGTTATGTTGTTGGGTCCCAAAGTCATCAGTAGCTCCACAGTGTCTTCCAAAACCTTTTCAGAAGCTGGAAATCATTGGTGTTTACTAAACTCCACTACCCCGTTCGCACGCTACACTATCGTCACAAACTTGGTTGTAACTTTGTAAAACTTTTTTTTTTTCTTTGTAATTCAAATTGATCAGCTCTGGAAGTAGTTCCAGTTACAAGGCAAATAACAGGTTTCTGAATTAAATAAAAGATTCGCTGATGCACCTGGAGCAAAGCACAGGGAGAAACTCCCCCCACACAAAACAGATTTGAAGGTATTAGATTCAAAGCCTCCAACCATAAACATGTGAGGTAACTTTCCTAACCAGAGCGCCTCCATAATTTCATTTCAGCTTTAATGGCAACGCGTCTACTGCGTCTATTCATATGTAACTGTGTCCTTTTATAACTACATCACATGCCACTTAAAATTTCAGGAATAAGTACAAGTTTAAAAAAAAAAAAAAAAAAAAAAAAGGTCAGATGGGACCACATTTGAATGTTACTGAGCCTTGAAGAGGGGAATTGCCCAGAGCCACATGCTCTAAACACAAGTGGAAAGTTCTCTCTTAATAGGGTTTTTCACTTGTCAGGGTGTTGGCTTTTATTTTAGGACTCGGTTTTTCATTTAAGGACACGCCTATGATTTAATCTGAGCTGATGTATACATTTCATTAAACAATGGTGATAAAAGCCCCCAAGTTTAAAGAGTAACCTCGAAGTCCGTGGATCAGAAGAATGAAGCGGGTACTTGGAATAGTCTCAACGTTATGAATTAGTGTGAATTAATATACATAAAATATTAATATAAATAAATATAGAAGTATTACTGATTCCTTGAGTGAAGGTGTAGTCTAAGAGTCTAAAACATTAACAAAGATGCACAATTTCTTACAGAAAACATGTTTAGTATAAACTAAAGAGTGTGTTTTTTTAATAACAGCATTTTAAAAGTAATAGTAATATCAGTTTATGTAGGATAATTATTTGTGAATCCATCTTAAATTATGGGCTTAGTTTATTTTAATTAATCACTTTAAATAAAATTTCTGTTTGGCGCCATAATGCACTGCTTTTCTTTTCTTCTTTCCATACAATAAGAACAAACAAAAACCCAGTTAAGATTAGAAAACACCCAGTCCTATTCTGGTGACATGTAGGCATTAGATGGCGCCATTTCCCATTTAAAAATAATTTGCACAGTTTTGGTGGAAACATTTATTGGTTTCAAACTGAAATAAAAACAGTCTTTCAAAAAAAACAAAAAAAACAAACAAAAACAAATGCACACTTTATCAAAAAGGGAGAGAGAGAGAGAGAGAGAGAGAGAGAGAGAGAGAGAGAGAGGAGGGGCTGGAGTGAATTGTTTTTCTTTTAAAAACGGCCGCTTATAAATAAAATTAAAACCCAGAGCCAGCCTGATAAGCTAATCGGCGCTCCCGTTCGTGCCTGAAAGAGATGACGTTCATACAGAGAGAGAGAGAGGGGGGGGGGGGGGATTATTCTCTTAATCAAAATTTTCAACAGGATCTTTTTTTTTTTTCGGTGACGTCTTTCTCCAACAGCGCACCAGTGCAGTTGTGGTTGAAGGCACAAGAAGTTGAAGCTCTCGTTTGTGGTCTCGTCGACGTACCAAATTTAAGAGACTTTTTTTGTCCCACCCTTCAACCCACCCGCCCTTTAAAAAAAAAAAAAAAAAGAAAGAAAAAAAAAAAAAAGGAGTCACAAACAAGACAAACAGCAAGTGCACGTGGTCCAAGCTTCCATTCTGCAGTACAAAATCAACCATGCTGTCTTTGTGGTAAAGCATCTCGAAGTCTTTAGAAAAAAATGCAAAACGTGTCATTTTTTTGTGTGTGTGTTTTTTTTTTTGGTTAGATTAAATAATCTCAAGTCAACAGTTACGGTTCAGATTTTTTTTTTCTTTTTTTTCCTTTATATTCCCCCGTTTTAAACAAACCCCAGTGGGAACAAAAAGCCCCAGACAACTATCAAACTCAGGTCTCCACAGTGATGCAAAAAAAAAAAAAAAAACCTCAAGAACATGAAAACGCAACAGAAACAGGAAGTAGTGAGGCAGGAAATGGTGGTGGTGAAGGGGTGGGTGGTGGTGGGGTTGGTTTGAGGATGAGGAAGCGGTGACCCTCACTGGGAGCCAGCCCTCTGGAAGGCCTTAAGTCTGAACAGGCTGAAGGAGGTGTTGAGTTTGAGCAGCGCACTCTGTGCCGCCTGCTTTGACGGGAAGCTGGCCAGGATGGTGTAGGTGGAGGCGAGGTCGCGTGGGGTCACAGGGGAAGGGTCAGAGGTCACCACGGTGCTGCTCTCCGAGCGCTGGGGATGCTGGGGCTGCTCGGGCAGCCACTTGATGAACGCGCCTGCCTTGCCCAGATCTGCCAGCAGAGAGTCGGCCTCGGCGCGGCTGATGCCTGCTGGCAGGTCCGTCACCTCCAGGACACGACCGGTCGCTGTGAGGACAGCGGCGTTAGTTCAGCAAACATCTACACACCCGAGAGTATATGTGACCAAAAAAATAAAAAATAAAAATAAATAAATGTTGAGCCCATGCTTTGAGTGATGCTTTACTGTGGGGAAGGTGAGCAGTGTGTGTGTGTGTGTGTGTGTGTGTGTGTGTGTGTGTGAGAACAAATTAATGGTAAATGCACACAGCATCGTGGTTAGATTTTGTATTGTACGCCTATTCTGGAGCGACGCCCATCCACGGGCGTTACTGTGTGTTGTTTATGTGCACGGGTGTTACCTAGCTCCCCTGTGCTACTATCAGTGGATAGAGATTTCTTTGTTGGTCTTCGGCCGTGTCCCCCGTGTCGGATACCCAGAGGACCCTGTGGGGGAATAAAAAAACCATGAGGTGTAAGCAAAACCATGACAATGTAGAGGAACGTCCATATGGTGTAGGTCTACAACCTGATGGTGATGGTAATGGTGGTTGACCAGATGAGGGCCGTGCATTAGAGGAGGTCTGATGGGGTGGGTGTACTGGAGAGGCTGTCCGAGTAAAGGATACCTGGCGTCACCTGGAGACACACAGAGCACGGCGTGAGAAGCTGCCACAGGAGCGGTAACGGCCCAACGTGAACATGACTCACCTTGGAGGAACGGTCTGGAGAACTGGGGCATGATCGGGAGTGGGGCGAGGCCAGGACGGATTCCCTTTAAACTGACCAAATGGGGCGGACCAGGAGAGTGGGTGGGGGAAGGGGCGGGGCTGGTCAGCTGAGGACTGTTCTGGAGAGAGAGAGAGATGGTTAATATGAGCGCTGTCAGAGCAGAGACTCTAAAGTCGGACACTAAGAATTCCAGGTGGGAGTGAATTACTCCTCCGTATAGAAGGATACTGATGTACAGTCGACCAGCGCAAAGTCATGGTTCAGAGATCATGGCCTCAGTCGTTCGCGGATTTTTTTCTTCTTCTTAAAGCTGAACTAGTAACTTCACGGAGGGGCTGAAACGATTCATCGAGTAATGTGATTACAAAAAATGATCGAGGCAAAATCTTCTGCCTCGAAGCTTCTTTTAATTAATTTTAAAAGCTTGCATTATATTTTTGCGCAATTATTTGTTTGGTGTGACACAGCGCGCTTCCAGGTGCAAGCCGCCGGTAAACACCGACGAAGAAGAAGCGCTTACGTCACCCACAAAGCGGAAGGAGACGCAAACAGTTCGCTGTGTATTTATTTGAGGGAGCGTTGCGGACTGTAGAATTTATTTTAATGTGTGCCTTAGTTTTTTTGATACTTAAAGTCATTTGAAATACCTTTTTTAGTTAGTTTTTGCATCTGGGAAAAGGCTTTAAAATAAGAATGTATGGCACTGTAATGCACTTAATTCATCTCATTCAACTTTTCGCTATTCCTTGTATTGTGAATAATGACAATGTTTATTTTTGATAAAATGCTGTATGCATTTAAAAAAAATAAAAGTTGATTTTTCTAAAAAGAAAACCAATTAATCT
>JAQMYL010000023.1:38075361-38088790 GCA_030014365.1 Clarias pachynema | reverse complement strand
TATATATATATATATATATACAAATCACTAGACAAGAGACTGAAAGCTCGTCTGTACACAAAACATCATCACTAAAGCGAGGGGGGAAAAAAAAAAAAAGTAGAGCTGCTTGAACAGACTTGAACTCTTCACAAACAAACCCAAAATGCATGACAACAGCACAAAGAAGCATGCGTTCAAGATCCAAGATGCACGGCAATGATGCGAACGATGCAACCACGCTTGGTGGAGATGGTCTCCGGAATGTATGTTCGCCTTGTGCCCGGGAAAAAATACCCCCCAAAAGCGTTATTTTTCGCTGTTGTCTTCATTAAAGCGCCATTAAAACGCACTTATGAAGGTAATTCGCCAACGTGACGGGTTGCTTTTTATATTCTCGGGAGGATGTTTTTCTCCACCAAGCGCTGCTGCTTCTTCTTCTGCCTCATGAGTTCTTAAATTTTTTATGTAGTAAGCCCTAATAGGCCAGAGCATTTAACAAGTTTAGTTTTTTCAGCACATTATGTATATTAAAAAAAAAAAAAAAAAAAACCTCAGCATGACTTTAACTGCTGGCCAAAGTCCTGCTGTGGCCCTTCATTACTGAGAATGAACCCTCTGCACCTCATTAACAATTATTTTGGCCTGATCAGGGTGCGAAACTAGCCTGAGATTACAAATGGAGTCATTAGTCACTCAGTCGCCGCAGGAGCGTGCACGAGACGGCGGTACGATACCTTGGAGCGCCTCATCGGCTGTCCCGCTGTGGTGGACGGCTGCGGGGACAACGAGGCACCGTTTTACAGTGAGATAATAAGCACAGGCAAGGTTCTTTCACATCAGCAAGCAAAAGGAAAGAAGACATCTCAAGACATGATTTTTTTTCCCCTCTCATCAACCACATTAGGATTTGCTCAAAGGAGGTAAATAAACTCCCATTAGAGTTGAGTCATCTGAACATGAGCTTAACAAAAGGTGGAACAAGAGGCATTTCTACATCAAAGTTGTTTCCCCCATGTTGGGTAACTATAACTTAAATAAAAAAAATAAAAATAATAATAATAATAAAAAAAAGGTTTCCGACATCGGAACCAAGTACAGCTGCGCAGTTATTGAGACTTAAACTTTTGTTTAGTCAAACAAATCCGAACCCAAAGGCTGGGGAATAAAGCAAGAAAAGTTCAAACCTTACAGATTTACAAAAGTTACAAATAAAATCGAATTAAAATAGAAACATGAAAGTATAATGCGTGATATATTTTAATAAATTTGTATACTCTACCACATTTTTACATTTTTATTTATTTATTGTTTTTAAATGAGAAATTCATCATCTTCAGTTTCATCGTATTCTTCCACCGCAGGTATCATTAGATGGCGGTCCGGATCTGGACCGAGTGACAGTTCTATCTGGACCCTGATGCTTTTCTGATAAATGAGAATTTATACACCAGTAATCTAGCACTTTCTTTCCTTGCTGTGGGCGTGGCTAGATGCGTCACTCAGACAGAACCAATTTACATAATAAAGGAAAGTAGACTATGAAAACTGAACCTTCAAAGACGAATGGACGGATCAACGTTTGTTTATTTTTCCTGCATGAAGTTTAAAAGCAGTTTGTCTCACGTGTTCTGATGAGCAGTGATGTGAAGCGCCACTATGAGGTAAAACACGAGTCGTTAGAGCAAATATATCGGCAGAAGATTCACTGAAGATAGATTCAAGAGCGTTGTTTGTATTCCAAACAAACACAAGGGAAATATACAAGGTTATCAAAGTTCAAACTGTCCACATGTTTAACGTAGTCCCTGAAACTGGACAATGAATATTACTGAAATACTATGGAAATGTGGAATTCCTTATTTATTATAAACTTAGACTGTATATATAGAGATCTTAAATTTAATTCAGTTCCCCTGTTCCAATGCAATTTTCCTTTTATTGCAGTGAAATCTTTCTATTTTATTTTTTTAGTTTTAGGTACCTATGTAGCTGCATTCTCCACATTAGAAGAATTTTTCCTTTATTTTTGAGAAAGGTTAACTGGTGTGTGATTAAAATTTTTTTTTGGAATCTGATTAGTAGAGATGAGAGAAAAAAAAAAGTGTTCAGTTAGGTATCTTGATTCTTTTGTGTGGAAAAATCCACGTATCCCGACACTGACTCCAAAAGCGATTTAATTATATTTTAATTAAACATATATGTTTGTTAAACCGGTGTAATGCCTCTATAATCCTGCAGGGGGTGCATGTTAAACTGTACACACAGTAGAAGACAGCACGGTGTCTGTGGTGAAAAATTTTAACAAAATCTGGGAGGGGGAAATTTTTATATATATATATATATATATATATATATAAATAAAATCAGCAGCAATGATTCCTGCTGCTGCTGATTAGGGGAGAAAATTTTGTACGCTTCTCCTAACTAATAGTCGAATGTGTTATGAATAATCAATCAGTCATTATTATATAAACAATGATAACCAGGTCCATATTTCCCTCTGAGATAAAATTTACTTTCAATAGTTGTAGTGGCACAATCCGATGCTCTCCACAGGATCAACCCTGTCCTCCACATATTAACTGTGTATGTTTATCTTTATTAATTATAATAGATGGAATCTTAGTTAATTTCACACACAGCACTGGTTGGCTCAGCCCTCTTCTCCCTTAGACTCACAGAGACGTATCTGAGAATACCCCACCCCCCCGCCAACAGATGCACACATCCGCGTTCAAGAAAGGAACGGTCGGAGACGATATGCTGAGTGGACGTGTAAAGAACCTGGCTAAGCTAATTTTAGCATACAGCTAGGATGTCAAGTTTTAGCGCTACATCCGAACACAAAACTCACCATTTTTAATCTGTTTAAAATTCTTAACTGCGATGAATCGATTATCATTCGAAAAAACTGAAGAGGAATATTTCTGAAACGCAGTTAATACAGCGTGTACGCACGACGGCCGATCTGGCTTTACTTTACAACATCACAACAAGCTTTGTAGTGCAAAGTCCATTCATAAGTCTGTTTGTGCTACAGTTCCTCTTTCCGAACCAAATATTAAACCAAATTTTCCACCACATACCCCCCACCAAAAAAAAGAAGAAGGAAGAAAGAACAATAGACATATAAATAAATTTTAAAAAAGTTTCTCAATCCAAGTCACCTTTCTCCACCTCATTTAAAATTTTTTAAAGAATGGGTTTTGTCTGAATTGTCACAGAGAAAATCTAATTTTTCCAGCTGCTGCTGCATGGCCATTTGTATGGCACGGGAAAATAAAACAAACAAACAAACAAACAAAAAAAAGCATCAATTCGAGCGTAGGTTTGTCTTCGCGTCTCCGGCATCGAGCCTCACGCTGTGAACTCGCATCGAAAATGAACCGGCGTCTGCTCCGTGTCACTTGCTAGCGTGAATGCAGATTAAGCCGTGCATCTCGCTAATGGCTTTCGACGTTTCCCGTCACGCATCTTCATCCCTGACGCCTTCGCGTACAAGCTGGGATTCAGAGCAATAAAATAATAATAATAATAATAATAATAATAATAATAAATAAAAGTTGGTGCAGCAAGGTCTAGCTTGAATGGAGTTTCACAGAGTTCCTGAAAGTGTTGACGTGCAAAGGGGAAAAAAAATAAATCACCATAATTAATAAAATATAATTATGATTAAAGATTCTTGGCACCGATCCTTGCTGTACTTGGGGGCGGAGTTACAAGCCGGCAAGAATTGTTTATTCACAGGTACGGTGGTATTCACCTGCAACGATTAGCGGAGACGCTTCTTACAAAGTTTTTTCTTCGCACCGTGCGTGTACAACCTGGACGAAGGGGTTCATGACGAGAAAGAATGCAAAAGTATTGGAACGGAACCTGGAATCATTAAGCTGTTTTAGTTGTATAATTTAGTGCGTTAAATTACATTAGTGTTTGTATTAAAAACACAAAACATATTGGGTACATCATTCTTCATTATAAACATGTGCGTGTGTTATAGGATGTAAAACTGTTCTCGGAATCTATATAGATCGTCCTGGATATGTGTGTGTGTGTGTGTGTGTGTGTGTGTGTGTGTTTGTAGTGAAGCACTACAGTAAGTAGGTTGTCGCAGTGACAGAAGGTGTGCCATGCGAGTGCATCAGTGAAGCAGCTAATTGGGAAAGACAGAAAGCGAGAGAAAGACAGCGAGATGAAGTTTGGCGCTCGTCCTCCCTCACGCTGCCAGTGACAGATGGCGGCAAAGTCACACACCCGTGTGCGATAGCGCACACGCGCGGCCGTCCCATGACTTGGAATGACACGCAGGAAGTTTGCGGATAAGCCTGCGGGATTTCAGCTGCAGATATTCTGGCGCCCCGGGCCCCAGTTGGAGCCAATCGGACGGCAGCTGGGCCGGGATCTGGCTCTGATTGGCTCGGAGCCGCCGCGGCTCGCGCTGGATGGATTCACGCGGCGACCTGCTACGTCTCTGCTGTTCGGTATCTCGGTGTAGTGCTGATTAATGCAGCCATTAAATCACTGGTATAAAAACTATACAGAATACAAGTCACACACACACACGTTTTATTATTGGAGACGTATCTGTTACTGCTCACCTGTGTTTGATTACTGAGGTCCGAGCAGCTCTGTTCTTTCACATCCTCGCTGTGTGTGTGCTCTTGGTGCTGTGTGTGTGTGGCGGTGTGATCGTGTGTGTGGGCGGGGCTGCGCGGTTTGGGAAGGCCGTCGCTCTCCAGGACTTTCATCGCGTCGCAGGGCCTTTCCTCCAGCGCGCCTTCAGACATTCTCATTGGAGCCGACGTCTAACACGCACGTACACACACACAACCTGCTGGCGCACACACAGACACACAGACACAAAGAGAAAACAACAGGACAGAGAAGGTGGAGGAAAGTTAAAGCAGTGTGATCTTGATAAGTTTTTAAAGACTAATATTTCTGAACACTGGCTTATCATTTTAGTGTGTGTGTGTGTGTGTGTGTGTTTACCGGTTGTGTTGGGGCAGTAACTCAGGGGGCAGTAGGACCCAGTTGCTTCCATGACCCTGTCACCAACCGTGGGGTCGGGTCACATGACCACGACCCGTGCACGCCTTCCGCATCGCCCTCACACACCTGTCTCAAACACACACACACACAGGTCAGTGATTGCTTCCTTACCCAAGAATGGTTTTCTTCATTTCTTCATTCTGTGTGTGTGTGTGTGTGTGTGTGTATACAGTAAAATGAATGAAAGGTTTCTGGGTCTTGTGGAGGAGGAGAAAACTCCCTCCGTCTTTGAAAAGTGTCAAAGACAAAGAAGTGCAGCCGGCATGAATATATGAATAAATACATCTCACGCTGACAAGGAGAAGAAGGAGAGAGAGAGAGAGAGAGAGAGAGAGAGAGAGACGGAAAGAGATGGAAGGAAAGATGAAAGGGAGAAAGCCAGAATAAAAGAATAAAATATTTAAAATAAAGAGGACAAAAACAGACGAGAGACGAAAAGAAAAAAACAAGAAGCAAAAAAGAAAGACAGAGAGAAGCTGAGAGAGGCGAGGCCGTAGGACAGGGCAGTGAGCAAGAGAAAATTTAAAGAATGATAAAAAGGCTGAGAGAGAGAGAGAGAGAAAGAGAGAGACTGAAAGAAAGAAAAAGAGCAAAAGACAGACGATGAAAGAGAGACAAAGAGAGGCAGAAAAGGAGAGGGGGGAAAAAAAAACCCAACCGAGATGGAGACAGAAATTCTGAGGATCAGTAGGAGATGGACAGACGGAGGGAGAGACAAAGAGAGAGAGAGACTAGAAACATTAACATGGAGAAAAGAAGAGTAAAAAAGAAAATTTTGGAAATAAAAAGGTTGAAAAATTCTTGTTTTAATAAGCAGGAGAGAGAGACAGAGAGGGAGAGTTTGCAGTGTGTGTACGTGTGTTTGTGTATTCTCGCCCCTGCTGTGTGCACTGGCGTCAGGTCTCGGGCCTGGCACCGACAACCTGCTGCAGTATTCCAGAGGTCAAACACACTGACCTCACTCTCTCTCTCTCTCTCACACACAGTAAATCCAACACAGGAGATGAGCATCACACACTCAGTGCGACAGGCTCACAGGTGGCGTCGATGACTAAGCAGGTGTTTGTGCCCTGACCTCACTCTCACACACACACACACACACACACACACACACACAGTAGGGGAGTTTGATAGGTTACATGCTCGGGGAGGGGGGGGGGGATCAGAGAGAGAGAGTGAGAGAGAGAGAGAGAGAGAGAGAGAGAGAGAGAGAGAGAGCGAGAGAGAGAGAGAGCGCGAACACCCTACAGGAATCACTCACACACTAATAACTCCCCTCAAAGTGCCCTTTATCTCTCTCTCTCGTGTGTGTGTGTGTGTGCGTTTCACTGCTAGAATAAATTCTACAGAGTCTGCAGGGGGTCAGAGGGCTAACTGTTAGCACAGTGCGCTAATCATGTGTTCAGCTGGAGGACAATCAGGACAGAGAGAGAGCGAGAGAGAGAGAAATGCCATCAAGGAACTCACTCTCTCTCTCTCACTCATATTTCAAACACTAAAATTCTCTATCAGAACGATTGTCCATCCCTTATCTTTCCTTCTATCCCTCCATTTCTCCCTTTATCCCTCGATTTTTTCCCTCCCTGACTCCATCTCCATCCGTCTCTATATTTTTCTCTCCCTCCCCATCTCGATTCCTCACTCCATCCATCTCTCTCACCACTCTGTCCCTCCCTTATTCTCACTCTCCCACGTCACCCTCTCCATCTCTCCCTCCCTCACTCGGTTTCTATTCTCCTCCATCCTCTCTTCTCCCCAAAAGACTCGACAGCCAGCACGAGAACAAGGCTGAATCTGAATTTCAAAAAGCTTGCCTTCTCTCTCTGACACACACACACCTGCCATCTCCCACACACTCAGGCTGAAAAACAAACATGTCTGCGAAAAGCTCTGGCATGTAAATTGAGACGTGTGAGGAAGCCGCATACACTCTCAGCTCGTCCTGTTTCTCACGCACAACACAACTGTTCAGGGACATAAAACACTGACAATCTGCTTAAATAAACAACCAAAGCATCTTAAAAATTAAACGTGATTTTACACAAGATAGAATTAAATCATCACGATTTGAAATAAGTGTTCTTCTTCCTCCAGGACACAAGGGGGCGCAAAGGATAGTTTATTTTTAACACAGTTCACCTGTTCAAAAAAAACAAAAAAACAAAACAGAAGCTGCAACAATTTGATTTCAACTTGAATTATAAAACAATCAAGAAAATGTAAAACTACAATAAAATGTGAAAAAGAGGAAATTGCAAACGAGCGCCGATGCCTGTGGCGTGCAGAAAGAACGGGAAAAAAAATCTGCATTTATTTATTTAATTGGTTGTTTGTAAGGTGCAAGAACAATTATCGTGATGTTACGAGCGGTGTGCAGTAACCCTCTCAATGTACTGTTTTTAAACAACCTGGAAAATAAATTACAAAAAGTGAAAACACGGACAAAAACAAATAAAACCACTGTGTAGCTGCAGAGCTCAATGTTTGACTGAACAACAACCCGTGGCGTTTTCAGAGACCGACACGGCTTACTCGCTTCATCAGGGAATTCTCAGTTTGAAACTTCATGAGAAAAAATATTATGGCAACAATTTTACAAAAAACTAAAATAAACAATTTTAGGGATATTTTTCTACTTGAGCTATTTAACTCTTCGATGCCCTCTATTGGGGATATCAGGTATAACACAATGCTCACAAAATTTTTGCGCAAAAATCATCATTGAAAATCATCTTCTTAAAATTTCTCTCTCTTCCTTATTTTTTTTTTTCTTTTTTCCATTTTGTAATTATATTAATCAGTGGTACTTGGACACATTTTGCAAAATTGGTTTCTGCTAAAACATTATTAAATTTAACTATGATTATTTCAGCAAAACTATAAAATCAACATTTTCAAATTTATGAATTTTATTAAAATTGAGTTTTATTATTAGCTCCACCCTGATGACGAACAAAACAACTGTATTTAAAAAAAAATTTAACTCAAGTAATAAGTTGAAGTAATTAAAAATAAAAATCAGCATTGTAAATTCTTTTTTTTTTTTTTTAACTCTTTTTTTTTTTTGATGTTTGTCGCAGTCCTTCATCACATAAGACCTAGAAAGTCTTTCTGCTCGGGCTAAGCCTGGCTGCGTTTATCCGTTTCTCGCTAATTAAAGAATATTTTTATTTAACCTCTGTAAATAAGATCAGTCTCAGAAAGAAAAATAGTACAATAAAATAAATAAAAAGAAAGAGACGTCAGACACATAACCCTTCCAGATCATAACGAGGTCTCGGATATTAAACAACATAAACATGACTTATGCAATTTGTAAGGACGCCACATTCATAATAAAACGTTCCTCGTATACATATATACATACATGCCATGAAGCATTCGACCCAGACAACAGGATCAGAATTTCTCACGCACGCGCACACACACAGAGAGAGAAAGAGAGACACACAAAAGAAAAAGTCTCATCTGTGCATTCTGAATCGGACCTCCTGCAGTAATGTATTCAAAATCATTTATTCCTAATAAATTAATTACCCCCCTCCACCCCCGAGGAGACGTTTCCCCTGAACACAAACACGAGCTGATGAAGCACTTTACCCTGAACGTCATCAAATTAAGACATGAGGGCGAGTCGGATACAAGAGACAGCTCTGATCTGATCCGGTACATGACACGGATTTCATCGTCATTTCAGAGGAAAAAAAAAAAAGAAAAACAAACGTCTCTTCTTTTCTACTCCTCTTTTATTTCTCTCTCTCCGCTCCAGTGCGGGCGGCGTCCTGCTCGCTGTATCACTTACATCGTTCCAGACGTTAATAGCATTAAGCGAGTGCCTGCAGCCGTGCGCCGCAATTTACACTGATGGAGCGCACCACGATAGCCCTCTCTCTCTCCCTCTCTCTCTCACACACTCACTAAAACACAATCCCGTCTGCTAATAGGACCCTCAGGCACTTTCCACAGAATCATGGAATCAGATGAGCCGTAGCGCAAACTGCTGTGGTAGCCTCGAGCCTTCACCCGCGGTACCTTTCAGAGGAAGTACCCCATACCCACATACACCATTACCGTTATCACCGTAGCAACAAGAACAGCACAGTAACACAACACCGTTTCCTTAGACAATTTCTCACCACCCTATCGAGCATATTTAATACGTCTAAATAGGCGCAGTTTTAAATCTCAGTTTAAAAAAAAAAAAAAAAACCCCACACACTCATGCTAGCTCTCTCATACACACACGGTCCCATCTCGAACGCACCTGCCTCATCCTCTCGGCGGCGTACGTGGCTCGTTTCCATAGCGGCATAGGATGGAGGGCGCTTGCTGGAGGGAGCGCGCCTCGGCTCTGTCTGTCTCCCTACCCATCGCCACGACGACCAGCTCTCTCTCTCTTTCTCTCTCTCTCTATCGCATATACACACACGCGCCGAGCCAAATCAACAGCTGGCTCCGGTGAGGTCATTCTTGTCTGAGCCAATGGAGATGATGCGCAGGACGGCTGCTCGCGCACGGCCCCTCCCTCGCCGACCAATCGGCAGCCGCGGCGGCCCTGGGAGACAGGCGACGCCGTGCATGCGTGTGTGTCGCACTGCCGCTGAGGGAGGGTCTGTCGGGGACAGTGAGTGCCAAGTGCATCTCTCTATCAGGAATGTCAGAATCTCCGTCTTTATTTCGTTGTTAATCCACTGACCGACCCGAGTCGACCCTGTAACCCCGGCCACACCGAGCACCCGCCTTACACACTCGACACAATGGCACAGACGTTTGCGTGGGGATGAGAACACATTTTCTATACCGCTAATCCTGTGTAGGGTCGTGTGGGAGCTCGGGGTACGTGTCAGTACACACTGGGCGAGCGCGCACAATCAGACAAATGGACAAACTGGAAACTCCAGACAGCTACGTCTTTGGAGAGTAGGAGGAAACCGGAGGACCCTGATTAAACCCACCAAGCACGAGGAGAGTGTGTTCACACACTGAGTGAAATGAGATTCGACCCCACCAACTCTAGACGTGTGACCCGCCACCTTGTGATCCTTTCTCTGTACATGTGCACGCAACGTCAACCTCTGCAGCCACAAGCGCCCCTTAGACGGCGCATGAAGCATCACGCCGGCCTCCTGAGCCCTCGTTACTGTATGCAGATTGCCGATACACACCACTGGAAGGACGTTAGTTTCCGAAAACACCGTCTCGTGTGACAGAATCGAAATCTCCCACCCTCCCAGCCATGAAATCCTCCCTTGCGGGGGTCGTCTGGTGCCTGACAGACACACACACACACAAACACACACACACACACACACACACAGAGAGAGAGAGAGAGAGACACATACACACACGTCCTCAGAAAAGTATCAGCGAGCACGCGGAGCCGGCGCGGCGCCCTGCTTCCAAACAAACGGGCCGTTTTTAACCAGCCGCTGTCAGCTAATGCGTTAATGAACTCGACCTCCTCCGGCTTTCGTTATAAAAATACATATTAAACTGACAACCGAGGAGATGATAAAAGGACGCATAAAGCTCCCGAAAGCCGAGCGGGAGCGCGCTGTCTCCGGCGCCTCATCTGCATTAGAAAGCAGTCGGAGGAGCCCTGCCGGATAATTAAGGCCCGCGATGCAATTTGCTTTGAGAAGAAGTGACAAATGTGTTTATTTACGCGCTCCCTACGGAAGCCGGCGCCACCCTGAAGTGCGCAGGAAACGGCCGACGATGGAGGGGACGCGGCAACCGACAGCCTCTAACGAGCTCCCGAAGGGTGTGGGGACGGGCGCGGGCGCCCACTTCCATCCTGATCATCACGGCCTGTTCTCTTACCGCTGGTTAATTTATTATTATTTTATTCTTTTTTACCGAGCACGAGGATTGGTGCACCGGGAGGGAAGTTGGAAGGAAGGCGGCGGCGAGGAAGGAACGGAGTGGCGCCGGGAGTGGATAATAGCTCGTCCTCATTAGCGAGAGACATCCTGAACAGCGGGTAGAGAGGGTCACCACGGCTACAACCGGGAGTTGAATCGCGAGTTGAGCCGCTCCAGATGGCGCCGCTCGGTCGTGAAAAACCTCAAACGGCACGCAGCCTTCAATGCTAATCACAGTTTTTTGACGACAAAACTAGAAAGTCTTTTCAGACTCGAATGCTAATTTGAACGCGCGTGAACTTTAAGCAACGTTTACTCAATTAGGAAGAAAATTAATATACAAGAAATGACGACACGGTTGACTAATGAATGATGAGTTGTTTGTTTGTAGGGGCGGGGCAAAAGCAACACATCTGATTGGATGCGGATTCCAAGGGTACGGGATGAGTCATACACTTTAGTTGTGAATTAGATCATTTTCCTGGTCTAAAGAGCCTGAAATAATAATTTAAAAATGTGTGTGTAAAAGTTTGTATACCCTGCACCAAATTATCTATTGCTTTATTAGGAGCAACCGCTCATCAATGGGTCGTCTTAAGAAATCAAATAAGTGAGAACCAGTTCGTCAGTCTGCGCCTCGTCAAGAAACAACTCGAACAATCACTCTTTACAACCGTGGTGAGCTGAAAAGAATCTCCACAGTGGGGTAAATCAGGGTTTAAGGCACGCATCATCATCATCATCATCATCGTTAATCAGTCGTAGAAACTGTCCCTTGTTCCTGTACCACTGAACAGTCTCGCTTGATGCAGATTAGACCTTGTTTCTTCCCACCTATTTATTTTCCTTATGACAGAAACAGGGCAGCTCAAAAAGCCTAACAAAGCACGAAGCATCACAAAATTCCTCTGTGTTACTATTTTGCTCCTGGTTTGTTTAACATGCTTAAGTCGAACGACGGGGTTTTCGGTTCACGGGCGTGAAAAAAAACAACAACCTCCAAACGCATCACCGTCAGCATGGGGAGCTTCAAAAGCCACATCACTCCTCCTGTCAGATTATTAGCTCCAGGGTTTCTTTAAAAAATAAATAAATAAATAAAATGATTCAGATTAAAACTACATCTCGTAAAGTTTTACAAGCCTCTGTGATGCTGCACTGAAATACTATATCTCTAATAAAGCAAGGAAAAACTGGATGGAACCAGATCGCTGGGCTCGAGCTCATTAAAAGCTGCGTCGTGCCAATGGAAAGGTCCTCGCTTTGTTGGTCAGAGTTTTAAACCACAGCCCCTTTGGACGTTTTATTCGGTCATAATAGCCGGTGCTAATGGAAACCAAAGTGATTTAGGACCTAACGAAATCCGGTGACCTTTAAAATATTACGCGTTTTAAAATCATTTGCAGGCCGACGTGCCACCCAGGGCCGCATTAGGGTTTAATGAAAGATCAGGGGTTCGATTCCCCCGTACAATCTTCCACACACCGGAATGACTCAGTACACGAACCTCACGCTGATCCTGCAACACCAGAGAGCATCTCGTCAGTGGACAAGCGAGGTCTAAAGGTGCGTTAAGTCATTGTTTTTCCCCCTCGGCTGAGAAAATGTCTGGCTTCTGGCCCGGGAGCGCATGTTTGCATTTATCCGTCAGCGCAAGGATGGAATGGCAGCAAAAAACAAAAGTTGCTTATTTCTGTAAGAGGGTTAACACCTCGGGCTGAGAAGACGCTCATAACAGTCATCAACACCACCGTTCGGCGTGAAGCGACTTCAGCGCATTTATAGCGTTAAGAAGATAACACTCTGCGAGACAGGTTTTAGGGGCGGAGCTTCGCAAAACACGTCTTCGCACAAACCTACTGATCTGTTAAAGTTGTAATCTCGCGGACTTACACAAACACACTAAAGGCACCACTAATGGTTTCTTACTGCATAATAAAACAACTTATTGACTTGAGGATAAAAATGAAATGTGACGTAAAAAAAAAATCCCATTCTTCTGCATCAATGTTTTTATTTGAGCACATCAAATAGAAAAAAAGAAAGAAAAAAAACATAAATCCACTCACAGCTCACTTAGGGTTGTTGCTTAATTTTAATTTCTAGCACTGACTACAATACCAAAATATCAATAATTATCAAAAGGCTCGCACCATTAAAAAAAAGAAACTGTCCAACACAGTCCAACGTACTTGAACATTAGAAGTTTAGAAATGTATACACTAGGGACAGAAATCACTAAGGATGACCTGATACGATGATATTATTAATATGCAGATTCGATATTGCTTTTTATTTTTAGATTTTGTCACAGTCTCAAAAGACTTTGCGCATGATACGGAGAGAACGTAAAATGGCAGCTGTTATGCAAAATTCACTTGTGACCAAGAAACGTTTGTTTGTGTTTAGCCCTAGCAGGAAGTCATTATTAAATGAGAAAATCATCACATCTGTATAGGGGTGGGCGATATAACCAAAATCTTCTATCACGGTAGAAGCAATTTTCTACCTCGATAACGATATATATCACA
>JAQMYL010000023.1:38057996-38070311 GCA_030014365.1 Clarias pachynema | reverse complement strand
GCTGCTTTGCGACAATGACAATTGTTAAAAGCGCTATACAAATAAAATTGAACTGAATTCAAATAACGCATTTTCAAACACAGAAAATCACAATAATAGGTACATACCATACAATATCTATTACTTTACCAATCAGTCAATCTATATATCAATCTATCTATCTAGTGATGTGACCTCGTAGATGGATAGATAAATAAATGGATAAATTCATTGATAGATTTATCTGTGTACTTAAGTAATACGTTACTTTATATCCACCACACACTCACACACTGATCCTGTAACGGAGTTCAGCTCGTACAGCTTGTGTCGCGCGGTTATGACGTCAGCGCCACGTCACATTGCCGGGAAACGTTCGAACGCGCGCGCGCGCGACCAAAGTTAGTCTGCACGCGAAACAGTGCTTTAGTTTATAATAATCACTGCTGCAGTACATTTATACACACACACACACACTTTAGTGTGAACAGTCTCGGTTTGAATTTATCTGGTTATTCTATAAGCGGAGGATGATGACGGGCAGGACGGAGGAGCTGCTGGATCTGCCCGGGAGACTGGAGAGGAAACTGCTGCAGTTTCAGCGTGACGGGATTCAGTTCGCTCTCTCCAGGGCGGGAAGGTGTGTGTGTGTGTGTGTGTGAGTTAGACGTGTTACACTGTACACGTGACTGTAGTGTCTGAGAGCAGACGTGTCAGTACAGGGGGTGTACAGTACAGGTCCGTCATATTGTTTCATCCTCACTCATGTGGAAGCTCTTCATTTTCAGGGGAAAGTAAGTTGCGCCTACTAGAACACTCCACGTGACGCGGTGGACTCATTTGCATACATATTGAGCCAGGAACGTTTTGGCTGCGTTCACATTACAGTGGACCCTTTGGTCTGCGAGCTTGAGCAAAACATTTAAACAAATGTAAACTTAAATACATAAACGAGCGAGGTCTCGATATACGAGTTATATACTACGTCTGTGCTTTGTCTGCTGAGTGTCACAACTGATGCGCGTGTGTAATGTTTACTATGACATTGTGACTGTGTGTGTGTGTGTGTGTGTACGTAAAGCAAACCAAGTGTCTATTAGAGAGGTTCCTTGTTAAAGATCCAGAGTCTCTCTGTAAGAAAGCAGAGATTCCGTTAGTGCGCATGAATGTCATTGGAGAATGAAATCACTGAAAAGTAAAAATGCAACAAAGTACCCTGCTTGGGGTTTTGGTGTGGAGGACTGTGAGCAGTTGGTTGCCGAGTTGATGTCAGCGAGCGCCCTATGCCTGAGCAGAGGCGAAAATTCGCACAAATTCCGACCTGCTCGTTCTCATCCAAGTCACATGACCACAGATCGAGTCACGAATTTTCGCCTTAAAAGCGAAGAGAGTTGACTTTTTTTTTTTTAGCAATTTTGTGCAAGATTTAGTGAAGACATAGCGCTATGGGTCTCAAGAATGTTATCAAGGATGGTAGCAAGAAGTAAACTGAGCCGCTTTCAGGTTTTTAAAGCAGCCGGTGCCAAGAGGAATCAATTAAGGTTTTATTTTATATTTTACATCTCATTTCTTATGTGCAGATATATGACTATAATGTTGGAAATTGGTAATATTGATAATATTTTTGAGTGGCTGGAATGGATTATGTCCATTTACTTTATTTCCTGTGGGAAAATGAATTTCGCAATAAGAAATTTCGCCTCCGGAACGGATTAAATTCAGATGCAGAGGCACTGTTGTATTTCTTTTAACCCAGATCAGACATCTGTCCTGGTTAAAACATGGCATATTTAATACAAGCACTCGTTCTTTTCAAACAACAGGTACAATTTTAGCCAAAAAAATAAATAAATCTGCAGCGAGCACCATACTTGTGTGCAGAGGACGGGTCGATCTCAAAAATAATGTTATAAGGAACTTTCAGTCTGACTTTCAGTCTGAATTTCAACTTCGCTGGGAAAAAAAAAATCAAAAAAAGGGAGGACGGGAGGAAGAAAAATGTTACTTTGTGGTTTGTACTTTTGCAGCACATTTTTGTATTTGATTGTCCATGTTCCAAATCACGTGAACCTCCAACGTTTGCGTTCGGCTAAATTTTTAATATTTTTAAAAAAGAAAACTAATACATTTTCTCTTAACATAAAATTCCTAGATTTTTTTTCGGTGAAAAAACAAGTTAAAACCCCAATTCATAAAAATACCTTCATCACCAGGAGAAGACGCAGCTGTTTCTAACAAGAGGAAGTGTAAGGAAGTTGAATAACTATAAAAATAAGATATAATAAGATATTATATAATAAGAATATGAGGTTTTAAAGGTGAAGCGGAATGTTAACGCTACGTTGTCCTTCAGCCGGCTGAATTGTTGCTAAGACACATGTGGCGACCTTAGCATGCCACGGCCGTTACGAAGCCCTGACACTGGAGACTCCTTCCATGGAATGTTGCTGTACAGAAATACCAAAAAAGATTTTTTTTTCTCCCCTTTTTCCTTTAGTTCTTTTTATCCGGCGTCTTCACTACCACCAGGTACCATAGAACGAGTGCCCGAGCATCGCATCTTTAAGTCAAGGCAATTGTTTAGTGATTAAAAGCGAGCAGGCGAGGTAATTTACTCCGGCTCCGGGTCGATGTGAAGCCAGGTCAGGAGCAGATAGTGTCGATGAAGGCTGATCTATAGCGCGGCTCGAGGAAGCCGTGTTCTCTGGGAACGAGGGTCAGGCAGTTAATTAACGGCGCGTTCAGAGGGACCTCGCACGCGCCTCCCGCCTCCCCAGGGACCGGTCCAGTGCTCCTACTGAGATAAAGAGGAGGAACCCTGCTTAATGAGTGCTGTCTAATTTCATTTGATCCTTCTAGTGAAGGAGTTCTGATTGTCAGGGACGACCCTGGAAGTCCTATTTAGCTCGAATAATTTTTTAAAAATTATTTTATTGAGAATTCATTTCATTCACAACCTTGAGTACGTTTTAGAGATTTTGTTATTTTTTCCCTATGCATTTGCACACTGTAGAAATTATATCCTTATTATATCCAATACTTTTGCAAGTAATGCACTTTAAAACGAATCTATAGGAATGAATGTATTAATCTGTTACGCTTTACAGTGCAGTTTTCAATAAGGGTATCTCTTTTGTTTTACTTATTTATTTATTTGTTGATTTTGTTGATTCTCTAAACACTCCTCCTCGTAGCTCAAATAAACAAAAAAAGAAAATAGTTTTAACTTGAAGGCGTAAGATATAAAAAAAAGATTCTTTTCCCTTCGTCATTTCGTACTCGATTTGTTTAAAGTGATTGATTTATGCTCGCGTTAATTAGCCGCGGAGACGCGAGCACCCAGACCCAGGAGATCATGTGATTTTTATTCCATGCGTTTGGCCTGTAGGGGGAAAAAGCGAGACTGCTTGGTTTCTCTCCTCCACACTCGTAATAAATGATGCATTAGGCTAATTATATTAATGAAACGTCAGAGTATCTGCTCTGTTTATTGTTATTGCCGCTGATTGTTTATACAGTTGAAAAGGAAAAAAAAAAAACCTGAAAAGCGATTATTTCGCCTCTCGCCTGCTCGCGACATAAATCCATCCTCTCGTTAATTCCGACGAGGTGTTCGAAGAAGCCAAAAACACTCCAAGCGAGGTTTTAGCGAGCTCCTCTGAGACCTGAGCCGCCGCCTGGCTCCTTTTTTGCCTCCATCATAACGTTTACGCAGCCGAACGACGGCTTCATTACCAATGGAAGTCAGCAAATCCCCAAATTAAAAGTGTTAATGGTATAAATTTGCTCTGGCTTGATGATGCAGCGTCGAGGCATTAAAATCAATGAGGTGCAGTAGGACTAGACTTATTAGACATTCCTGCTTTGGGCTAGAAACAGAAAAAAGAGAAGCTGCAATAAGTCCTGTCCTTTTCAGAAGAACATTTCAGCTGCTGTCGGTGTGTGCACCCCTCAGAATTCATTCACTGCTCAGTTTGATTTGAAAGGAAACTGCTGAGCTCGACACTGACTTTCTGAGTGTTTGAAATTCAGCGCAAGAAGCCGTACACGCTCCTAACTTTGCAAAAGAAATATATCACATCCAGACTTTTCTGAAGAGCGCAGACAGACCCAGATGAAATTTTTGACTGAAATATATCCGCCCAACAAATATTCACAAGTACAATCGTATTAAAGTGATCTCATGCGACAGGGAGTGTTGTCGTAAGGAATATCAACACGGTTTGGATGAGGTCGTAGGTACGATGGCGCAGAGTGAATGTCGAAAGCATCACAGCCGTTCTAATATTCGTTACGACATCAATCTCAACAGATTTCTTTATTCCACCAGTTATTTTGCTTTCCCAACAAATGTCCTTTCGCGACTGGCGGAACAAACTAACTAGCCGTTGACTGACGGTTAGCTAGTGACAGTGTAATTATCGCAGGTGAAAGTCGGTTTTAAGCTCAGTGGTTAAGCATTGGACTACGGTTTGGAAGGTCCCAGGTTCAAATCCCACGACTGCCAAGTTGTCCCTGTTGGGCCCTTGAGCAAGGCCCTTAACCCTCAACCGCGCACATGTATAATGAAATACAAATCGTTCTGGAGAAGGGCGTCTCCCAAATGTACAGGTAGTCCCCGACTTACGAAGTTCCATTCTGGGAGCACGTTCGTAAGTCGGATTTGTTCTCAAGTCTGAAAAAGTGAGTCTTATGTGCCTTTGACACAAATATTAGGTGTTAGGTGATTGATTGCCGGTATCGATCCGCGATGATTTAAATCTCTCCGCATCTGCCCATGGCTTCATCAGCTTCGTCCGATTTACAAATAATGGAGCAAACACTTTTCTGTTTCGCCACTTGGGAGTCTGTGAGCAATCGGCACAGAATCAGCTATATGCGAGACCGCCAGTTAAAACCGGCTGATTCCCGTAACTGGTCAATCAAGCTGCGCATCTTCATAGAGGAAATATATGGTACATACTTTGTACATGGGTCATTTAGTGTGTGTGGGGGGGTGTTTTGGGATTAACAGTCAGAAAGGGGATTTGATGGAAAACTAATGGTAAATTCTGTTTTGTTACGTCCCACCCCAGAGTAGATATCGTTATTTTTACAGCACACCCTGAAGTGTACACTTTTTTGCGCTTATAGTTCCATCTAACGCTCTGGCTCCTTAAAATATTCTTGACGTGAATAAGAGAAACCCCAGGTTGCTACCGAGAGACCCCAAAGAATCCTCCCACAAATGCTGTCACCTCCTCCGACCACCATAAAAGTCCCGGTGGAAGTCGTTGCTATAGAAACGATAAAATATTCGAACAAGAGTACGAATTAATACCATTAATGTAACTACAGTCAGAGTGTCTCTTATAGAAAGCTCCAGGTTCTGACCAATCAGCATCGATAATTCAACAGCGCTGTGATCTAAGCGTAAAACTGATATAGATATGTTTTTTTTTTTCTCTAAAAGAATATCATTTTCCAGTGGAGATATTTTGACATTTTCGTTTACTCTAGTTTTCTCCATCTCTCTCTTCATTTCTCAAGCGCTTTCTTTCCACTCTCTGGGACGAAGCCTCAGACGGAGAGAGAGAAGCCGGTAAACTATTCTTAGCTCTGCAGTCTATTCTGCAATTCCTTCTCCTCCGTTTTATCATCTGTCCATCACGTGTACGCGGTCTTCTCAGTTGGGCTTGTACGCGTTGCCGTAGAAATAAATAAATAAATAGATCGTCTGCGAACGGGTGTAAATGAGACGGCGCTCAGAGATGAGACGTACGCCTGCCTGGAATCCACCCTGCTGATTGCAAGCTGAACCGCGACGCCGCGAGTGCTGCGGGACACCAGATTAGCATACTCCGTGCTGACACAATTACGGCGCTTAATGAGCCCTGAACGCCGCTCGCCGCATTAACCTGCCACCGTAGGACGTTTCCTACCCCTCCGCCACCATCCAGCAGCAAAGATACGCGTCTGTCTTCATATCCAGCGTTCTCACGGGGAGTTATCGATCCACAGACGGTCAACGAGAGCGTTTATAATCGTGTTGTTAACTGTGCTATGAAGCAAACGTTAGAGATTATTTAAGATGATGTTGCCTTAATTCAGTTCAGTACTTGATCAGAGATACAGATGCCATCTTTATTTTACTGGTATCATCTTTATCCTAAGTGTGTGAGAGGGATAAACCCCAGAGACGCTTCACAGGGAAGACGGACAAAGCCAGACGGAAGTGCTATCCGCCGTCTTCCACATACATGACCTGACAGACACCAGCGATTGGTTAGTGATTGCCCAGTGTGTATGACAAGCCCTGAGATGGACTCACTTAGTGTTCCCAGATCTAATACCAGGATCCCATGTCTCTCTCTCAAGATCTGTCCATTTCTAGACTTGTCCTGAAGCCACATCATCTGCAGATCTCTACTGTACTGTAGTTAAAGGGGAGGTAATGAGAGGTGATTGGTCCAGTTGGAACGCTGGACTTCCATCTTTGACTTGTACAATCTTGTTTTTCCTCATGTCCTCCTGCTGGTGGATTTTAGACCTGCGCTGTAGCATTGTCCTCATGCTCAGACTTTTTTAATTCATTGAAAACAGTTTAAGACACTACGAGAGCTTTGTTTTTCAGCTGCATCCATTCATCAAATCGGCCACTGGTGAGCGTCCCGCTAGCAGAAAAAAAAACATACAACAAACAGCGTGACTTTTAACACAATAGTTTGATTTGATATTTCAATTCATTTCACATTTTAGAAATCCAACCTACTAACCTTCCGCTCCATCTTACCCATATGAGAAGAGTTAAGACAAAGTTAAAAAAACAAAACAAAAATCATTAGGAGCTAAACACTCTTTGGTGTTTGTTAGAGCACTTAGTCCTGATAAACCAGAGCAGTTTATAGCCACTTTTTGCATTACTATCGGCCAAAACAAGGTTTTGCTGCTAAAAGGTGTCTCTTTTAGATGTAAATGTTGGCTGCATAAACGCTTGATCCGACCGTTTCTATCTCGTCGGGAATAACTATAGTTCTTTCACGCCTCAGTTCGTTCAACTCTGGTCTGAATCACTTCATGAGTTTGGTTTCTTTCACTTGTGTGTACCACAATGCGTCACCGCAAACCCTGTGAGAGCATCCTCTCCACTCGTAAGGGTGTAACAAGTCATCATCGTCGATGACTGAAATGGATAATCAGATACGTCGACAATGAAACTAACAGTCGGTTAGTTGATGACGTCATCGTGTTTGATTCTCGCACGAACTGTGAACACTCTGACGTGTGTGTGTGTGTGTGTGTGTGTCAGGATTACTGGAGTGAACGGAGTAACAGTGTGATGGCAAACACCTTCACGAGCAAAAAAAAATAATAAAAAACCCTAAGTGTTGGAACATTTCACTCAAAACAGCTGCCAGAATTAGAAGGAAAGACCTCGTGCTGTTGGGGGCGTGGCCAAGGACGCGAGAGTCGGGGGACGCGAGAGGAGTGGGAGAGGATTCACACCTGAAGAGAATGCGGATAATTAGCGACTGTGTGTTGATGAGAGTCAGGTTTTTATTTCCAGTTCTCCTCATTTTTATTGCTGGCTTTTGAACACTCGCACTCTCTCTCACACACACACACACACACACACACACGCTTTTATGCTCTCCTTATTTTTTCAGCTCAGCAACACATACACACACGTATATTAATTAGCCATGTCCACCTCAAGTGTGTGTGCTTTTGCCATTTACCTCACTCTCAGGCTCTTCACACTTCACTTTGCTTGACCACGCCCCTGCCACTTGACCACGCCCCCGCCACTTGACCACGCCCCTTCACCACAACATTTCAACTGAACTCCCGTAGTTACCATCTTTAAGCTTCAATTAATGATAATTTTTTATAGGTTATATTTTATTTAAGACATTTTTTAATAAAGTATTCATCTTTATTATCTCGATTGTTAGTTACCGCATGCACAAAACAATCTCAAGCTAAATTTAAAAGCTGATAGCTATGCCATCTGTAAGCCTATTAATCGGTTCAATAATCGATCAAAATAGTCATTAGTTGCCACCTTAGTCAGATGTGTCTGCTGCAGGAGCAAAAACATTTTTTTAAAAAGCATATGGGAGACCTTTTCACAATGGAGGTTACCCTTAGCGAGTGTTTATTACACTGCTTGCATCGATACAGGCAAATCATACAGTTTGAAAGTGAAGCACGGCTACAGCTGGAAAACAACATGTTGATGCACAAGAGTCGCAGTGAATCAACCCTAGTGAACTGTGACGTTCTCATCAGCCCATGATATTTCTGAGGATCCCTCAAGATCCCCATGTTTGTCCTGTTGTAGTTCAATATGTTTTCTCAGCATGAGGACCGTACCCGAGATCGACAGATGGTTCGGATCGAGGCTGTTTTTTTTTGGTGGGATCTCAGAATGTGATTACTGTGTTCACACCAGACTTTGCTGAAACGAACCACAGAAGAAGGGAAATCGAATCAGAGTTTTAATTTAAACAGATTAAAGCTTGTGAAAGCACACGTCCTCTTGAGACCTGAATGTCCTTATATGAGGACATGATGTTTTTTCCCCAACTTCATTGTCTATATGTATAATCTCCTTGTACCGTTCTCATATGAGGACTGTAGGGTATAATTCTTTTGCCAAACTCCTTTCTGGTTGGAGAAATTTATTAAATTCATAGTCATCAGCTATCAATAAAGAGAAACTGTCAGTAGAAATTGCAGCGTAGACAACAGTAGAGTCCGGCGGATCCGACTCAGGCGGATATTCCTGCAGCGCATATTCTTTTTGCCCAGCGCTGGAGTAACATTCGCTTCCATTCCTGATCAGTAAACTCTGTGAGAACAGCTCTGGCTGAGGAAGGAGAACTGATTGGCTCACATTTCATACATAGTAAAGAATCTAACCAATCACAGATAAGAATTCTCGTATCCAATAACACAGAAGGCAGGATAAAACATTTATATTGACTGGAAATGAGTTAACAGGGAAGACAACAACTCTCTTGTGCTTCCTCTGAGAGGCGTGACTCCACTTGATCTATTCAAACTGTCCATGAGAGACAGGTGTTAACCCTTATCCATGTGGACGCATTGTTTAGTGTCTTTTGCTGTGAGAGTCAGAGTATGACTCTCCTCCTCCCTGAGATCATGAAGGATCTGCTCCCTAGACTCCTGCATATGGATGACTGCAGCGGGATTTTAACTCCTCCTAGGTGAGGCAATGATGGGGTGATGTGATGTGGCCCAATGTTACTGTTTCCAACCCAAAACTGTTCCTGTAATAGCACATCTCACTTTATTTATGCGCAATTTTAGTATTTGCAGATTTAACAATGTAAGGGCGATTTCACATTAGGGGCCCGGGATTGTTTCCCAGAACACTTGACCCCAGAGTCTGCTTCATTGTGATCAGTGAGAACACAATCGTTCTGCGCTTAAAAAACTGAATCCACAGGAAAAAGGTGATCTCGAGAACGATGCGGCATCATCACCGTCTCCTCGGAAATCTCGCGTGCCGATCTCATCCTCTGACCTACACGTCCGTAGCTGATACAGTAGGACGGCCCTTGAAAGTGTTGCTCTTGACACGTTTTTCCAAAATATCATTAATATTCGGCATAGCGTGAAGATTGACTTCCTCATTCTGTTCTTATCTTGTTTTAAATGGCGGCTCGCACACCAAGTACTGTAGGTCCATACTACCACCTGCTGTATCGGAGAGTGTAAATACGCAACCGTACCCAAGAACGGAGAGCAAAAAAATGTGAATGCAAAGGGGGGCGCAGTTGTTTCTGGGCCAAATCAATCATGCCTAATGTGAAAACGCCCTTAAAAGAGGCTTGTTGCTTTCTCCCTCTCAACATGATGATAAAAGCGAAGTTTGAGAAATGAATTGGTTGCCTACGTATTTGTTTCCCCTGGCTAACTCTGGTAACCCCAATGAGGCAAATGTGCAATCTTTACCATCATCTCCATGACGATTCACGGAACCTGTTGTTCTGTACACCTTGTGACACAACATGCGTTAGTGATTCGCTTTTTCACCATAGTTGGAAATGCTGCTCCAAATGCAAGCTTTGATTATTTGTGCCTAGTTAAAAAAATTAGGATTAGCATATTTTGTGCTATATAATCGTGTATTCTTATAATCCTATATTTTTAGGTAGTGTGAGTATTTTGTTGGTCACTGACTCTCTAATAATAGCACCACTGCAATAAGCCCCCTGATAAGCCACCACTATTCACTGTCTCCTCTATCCTGTATGATTTATTTTTATTTTTTTAACTTTTGTTTGAACAAGCTGTCCAGATACAAAAGGACACACCAAACCCTTTTATGACAATCGACTCTTGCAATTACCCAGGGTCACTTCTTTCCCGCGCGGCGAGGCGGGATCAGGCTGTTCGGCTTGACACTTGAACCTCGGTGCATATCAGAGATAACATTTAAACCAGCGCGCAGAAGGGAAAGGTCTTCAGGTGCTGAAACCGTAAAGGGGCCTGGCACGACTCGGCTTATTTAAAGAAGAGTGATTAATGAGCGTGGAAATGGCACGCAGCACACATATGCACGTGGGCACGCTTGGGTATTCTCACAAACACAGACACACACATACACCTGTGCTAGTGTTGGATTAATTAGAAGAAAACAGCGCAGTGCGCATTAATCATGGTCTTTCGTATTAGGAGGCGGAAAAGGGATGAAGAGGGTGTTCTCCTTTTTTGACATCTCACTCACTTCTTTGTTGTTGTTTTTTTTCTTCCCAGAATGCATCATTCTGTCATTGTTTTGTCTACGGGTGTCTCTGTATCCCACTTTCTCTGTCTCTCTCAGCATGCATTTCTCTCTCATTAGATACTTGCATCTGAAAAGTAGGACAAGAATATCATAAGCAACCTTAAAGCTGGTCTAAATACCAAAAACACAGATTATACATTAGCAGTGAAGGCATAAACCTTATTGAATTTGTTTTTAAGATTAACCGCTAAAATTGCGACGATAATTTGTGGTGCGAAGCATTTCCCACATGTTCAGTGGCATATGCATAATTGGCGCATAAATATTTATAACCTAATTTTTGCTGAATAAAAAATAAGAGGCAAATTCCCAAATTGCGGTGCAGTTTTTAGCGCGAGGATTTCAAACTGTAGTGAATCTACTCATTGTAAAAAGCACCATCGAAGCAGCTTTAAATGAAAGAATAATGATGCAAACAGTAGTAACTGTAACATGCAAAAGATACATGGTTCTCAATCACTCAGCCCTCAGCTTAGCTTGACTAAATTTGGAGCAATTAAAATTTTTCCCCTGAAAGATTCACAAATCACAATCCCAGTGAACATGAAACGCACAATATTTCCTTATAGGTTCTTTGACTAGAAGACAAATCCATACTGTGAATAATTTAAATCTAAATAAGAAAGCCGATGCTGGCTTTCTTAATTTGGGGCTGCATGAGGAGATCTTCAAAAAGACATTCTTCAGCTTTCGAGAGCAGCATCAATTTGCCCAGGTATGGCTTAAACCAAATGGTAGATGCTTCATGTAGATATATGGACCATGAAAGGTGGATTGTGTTGCACTTTAGCTTGGAATTGCCCACTTTTCATGTGAATACAATTCCTCTTAAAGGTCGCTTGATTGGCTTGAGATCTATAGTCCGTGCAAGGATATAAACTCTGTCTTGTTCCTGGCTTTGATCGGCCATGCCTTGTGACTCTGTGGGAAAAACTTTATTCACTGTTCAGACTTCTTTAGTGGGTATCACTGTGCTTAATGTATGCCAGGAAATCACTACTAGACCTCATGCTGCAATTACCAGCCTGTAACCAGGATGCTTCCATGGACTCATTCATTTTAAATAGTAGCCTCATCCCGTCCGGGTTGCAGCAAGTCTGGAGCCCTCCCCTAGAGCACTGTGGAAGGAAAAGACCTCTGACCGGATGCCAGTCATCATGAATGGACACACCCACAACCTCACCTGAACCTAGGGGCAGTTTTTAGACACGGCAATCCCCACCAAACCCAGACCAGAACCCTCTCAGACTTGGGACAACATGCAAGATAGTAACCCAGGCTCAGTATCAAAGTGGCGATCCTAGAGGTGATAGGTGGTGAGACTGCACCAGTTTTCCAAATTGGTCTCATTTTTTTTTTTTTTATCGATTCTGATCCTTCTATCCTTGATGCAAAAAGGACACTATCTTTAAAGGCAAATTTTATCATGCATTTTCTAATGGCCCAGTTAGGTATGGGCAGTATGGCTGAAAACTGTATCACGATATCAGTGTTTCATATCGGTCGATATCGATAATTATTGATATTTTTTATGACCC
>JAQMYL010000023.1:37962793-37995686 GCA_030014365.1 Clarias pachynema | reverse complement strand
TAAAGGGAAACGACTGGATAAATGGGTGGGTTTGAACAGGAGGTCTTGACAGCACCTCTGAGAGAGGAGTCTGTGCAACTGTGTGTGTGTTAGCGTAGTAAAACATACGCTGTGTGTCTATATATACATACATACATAAATTCATACATACAGAATATGTGGATTAATATAATAAAGCGATTGGCCCCGGGGTGAACGTCCTCATCATATATTCAGCAATTTCCATCCTCTGGGATAATTATGGGATGGTTCTGTTTTGTCGAGGGGAAGTGAATTGATTTCTGTAGCCTCCCCCGAGACCCGGGGGGGCCTAAAAACAGCCTCGGCAAGCCGAAATGCCAGCGCTTTGGTTGCGGCTTTCAGTTCAGCTCTCGCAGGACCCCGGGCTCTCGCTCGCCAGCCTTGATCTCTCTCTCTCTCTCTCTCTCTCCTGCATCGGCGTTCGAGGTCCATGAAGCTCCCCCGGTCCCTCACTGCTGCTCCTCGAGCCAAAAACAGCCTGCAGAGCCGAGGGTTGGAGAGGGGAACTACGCTACCCATGATCCCCTTGGGCTCAGCAGTAGCAGGTCATCTGAATATCGCCCCTGTTTCTTTTCTCGGCAGAAGCGAACCGACAACCAGGGCAGAATATAACACATATATAACGTTATTTATTTATTTAGCTATTCTTATCAAAGTCAAAGCTTGTTCACCATGTCCAGACTCTAAACTTAAATCCCTGAAGTTCAAACCTAAATTTTTTTTTTTTATCAGTTATAACCCCGTATAATTGTCCATTGTAATCTTCCCCTTATAAATTCTTGATGCTCTTTATTAGTGCATTGAGACGTTATTTTTTCCGCGGTCCAAAAACTGTGAAAAACACCAACCTCGCCAGAGTCACGGAGCACAAGCGACGACCATCTGTTCTTGGCTTCAGCATGAAGAACTGCGTCTAGTCTCTAATCCCTTTCTTAACTTCAATTCTGTGTGTGTGTGTGTGTGTGTGTGTGTGTGTGTGTGTGTGTGTGTGTGTGTGTGTGTGTGTGTTTATTCTAGCTGAACGAGATGATCCGTCACCCGGTAGAGGGCCACTTCTGGCAGGTGGACCACATCAAGCCGGTGTACAGTGGAGGAGGACAGTGCCTTCTGGACAACCTGCAGACGCTCTGCACCGTCTGCCACCGCATGGTATATAAAACACCGCGCTAGACAAAGAAAGGGTCTGGGTTTCTTTTGGTACACAAACTACGCTGCAGTCAGGATTTAAAATCTGGTCAGAAACCGTACTGTTCCAAGACGTCTTCATGAGATTTAAGACTCGATTATAGAGAAAAAGGACACCGTGTGACGCCTGCTCTCTGCAGTATCCGTCACCGCGTGGCACTACAGAACAGCTGCCTGAGCCGAGAGAATGGGATCGTGATTCGAAGCCTGGATACGGCGCAGGAATGCGTTTTAGTCCTCCGAGTAGTTCCGGGAAAGGCAACGGTGTCAAACTAATCGCTTCTGCATAGGGCACTTCCTGTTTTTTTCTTTATTGTAGATGTTACTTCGCTAATGAGCGCTTCAAACTGTTTCCTTATTAAAGCCGTGCGATTTAATCGATCTATTGTTTCCTATCTGGTTCATTCACGAAGGCATGAGAAGGCATGTGGCTCATATACGGTGGTGTCTTTACCAGCTGAAAACTCATTAGGAGTTTATAAAATGTACCATTATACATCGAAAACAACACAAGCACGACTCCAGATGGTGAATAAAACGTTCGCCAGCGTGCCTAATGCTTTTATTTTTGTGACTTTATCCATACAGACGCCAGCGGCGACCGTCCCCACAAAATAATAAATAAGTAAATACATAAGTAAATAAAATAAAAATGATACAAATCAAATGCAAGCAGCGATCTTTAATCCTGTGATAGACCCTGTGATAATCCCCCCGTCTCTGATAGTACAGCAGGGTTGTGTTTAATATCGCGAGTGCTCAAAAACAAATGATGTTTCAATAAACCATTCAACTGTCGTATGCTCGTGAACGGTTCACGAGCGCTCTCGTCTTTGAACGCTGTGCTAGCACGTGCGCTGACCTTAGTGAATGTCCTTGGATGCTTATTAAATTTAACATTTAATGCGGAAGTGTTTAATTTATTAATGACTTTAGGTATTTCTTTTTTTTTTTTTTTCTTTTTTAATCTCGGCTCTCTCAGATTTCAAAACTCGCCCAGTGCCGTGCTAACTAACGTGCGTGACGTGCAGTAGCTAGGACTTTTTCCCTCAAGTTCACACTTGCATACAAATGTTAAACGGTCTAAAATTGATGAATTCTTTAAAAATATACCACAGCTTTTGAAGAAAAACAGAAACCACTCACATCATCTGCATATTTTATTGTGTATCAAAAACCGTTCAGATCTTCCGAACATTTTATTGTGTTACGTATTTTGTAAGAGTATGGCAATGACTTTTTTTTTCAATTCCTCCCCGTCACTAGGGGGTTCCCACATTAAGACTACTACTACCACTCAGTCGGTCCTCCGAACCACGTGATACCAAACGACCTCCATTTTTCAACTGTTCCCTCTCGCACCGTTACAGGCGGCGTAACACACTCGGAGGACAGCGCTATCCGCTCCTTCCGCTTGCGTGAGCCCACAGACGCCCCTGATTGGCTGTAGTGCCGTGAATAATGTGAGAGCACTAATCAGCTCTCTCTAGACCTTCGGCTACAAGAGGTTACAGCATCACCCGGGCGAGCACTTCACCACTGCGCCGCTCAGGGGCCTATAAAAAAAAGTTCTTACTTTGTACAAGACCTGACATTTACAATAATTAGCACGAGTTCTAGAGCATTAGACTGTAAGGAATATAGCCGATTTAAATAAATCAGACAGTAAACATTGGTGCTGTTATATAGATTCAAATCACATCACAATGACCACAGGAAAAAAGTCTGTCTATGAGACACAGATTTATTCCTGATCTAGGGCATGGGAATAGTAACTTTTGGGAGGTAATATACGGGAATAATAAGGGGGGTGGGGCATACACATCAATCATAGCAGTAGACACTAGCCAATCAGTGGAATCTGTGAGCTCATGCAAGCGGAAGGGGCGGATAGCGCTTTCCTCCGAGTGCATCACGGCGAGGTAAAGATGAGCTCGGCTGAAGGGGGGGGGGTCATTTCCTGCGGAGATCGCTCCACATCGCTAATGCGTTGACGTAGAGTGGCGTACAAGGATGCTGAGGATGTTGACCATCTTGTCCATGTCAAAGCAAATATCATGAAGATTCCACTCTGTCCTGTGAGCTGTAGTGCTGGACTATTGCACTGACACCCAGGGAAGCTGAGATTTAGTCAGGCTTGTGCTGCGCTCCTTCTAATCCTGTTCATTATTTCGCAATATTACGTCTGTCAAGTACGCGCACGCACACGAGCCACAGCCATCAGGCAGGACATTTAATTGCGTTGGAGGAACCAATGCTCAATTGTACCGTATTAAATACGATTTTCTTCCCCTATTAGCACTTATACTGTACAAATGTTTAAAATGAAGCAGAAGGCACATGCAGGATCCGGAGAAAAGAGGATATGTGTACCATCCACTTTATTAGGAATTCCTGTAGACCTGTGTGTGTTCATGTAAACATATAATCACAGAATAAAATCGTTCAGATAGTGATCAGATATGAGAATTGAGAGAAACCGTAAGGTTACACAAGGTTGAAAAGGTAAAAAGGGTGAACTTATGATTCCCTAAGCACTGGATCTGTAGTCTTGAAGTGACGTCTACCACCAGCATGGGCTTTTTTCCTTTCTGTTAAGCCAAAGGATCTCGGTCTCCTGGTGACTCGCTATAGAAAATAAGTATCGAGAGTGATTGTGGTAATTGTCCACAAGTAGATAGTAAAAAAAAAAAAAAAAGTTTTATTATTCCTTTAGTACTGTGTTTTCTTGAGCAGTTTATGATCCAAGGTTAGTTTGGGGCCGCTGTAAAGGCCGCCCGCACCGCAGCACCGCAGCACTCCAGTGACATTTCATGAAAAAAACAAAACAACAATTAACCGTGCCAGCTGACTCTCTGCAGTAACGCGGAACAATTATATCCTGTTTCCTGTGAAAAATATTGCGGATTCATTATTCACGGGGGGGAAATGGAAAAAAAATACTTATCATGCGTAAAATTAGTGTCTTGCAACTGAATAGTGTTTCTTCTCTTTGCGAAAAGGAAAAAAATAAATAAAAAAGGAGGGAGAAAAACTGACTGGACATCACCGGACAGCAAGTACCACTTTCTTTAAAAAGAAAATAAATAATTAATAAATTTTGATCATTTTGATAAGAAGCTAAGATATTTGTTGGGGCTTAGCTGAGACAAAAGTAATAACGTGGAGACAATTTGAAAATATATGTGACACACACACACCGCTTTAAAACTTCTTTAATTACTTTGGTTAACAGTTTCCTCCATTACCCACAATTCCATTCGATTATTCATTATTTAGCCCTAAGCAGTGCATGTACTGTACATGTACATGTCAGTCTGTATTTCTGTACCGCAGGACTCTCTGCCTAACATATATTAAAAAATTAAATTTTCTAAGATTTTATTTTACGCCTTGTTTACGCTAGGCCGTACTTTTTCCGTCGTCAGTCAAATACACTCCCTGTTCGGTAATTGGAGAGTGAATCACAGATGAGATATCGACAAAGTAGATCAGATAAAGATGAAGTTTTGTCTCCAGCGTGTTAAAATTCACTTATACCATTTCAGTGCTGTTATTTCAGCATATTTAAGTGAAAATATGAACTAATTCCAGTAAAAATATTCAGTTTAGCTTTTCTAATTAATATCTATATTTACATTGAGCAAGTAGCGCATTAGTAGCTTATTTTAAAGTAGATTATTAAATCTGATACATAACTGTTAATAACATCGTTTTTACTCAACATTTTGATTTTAAAAAATTTGTTAAATTCTATCCAGCGGTCGATTTAAGACGCGATGCTGAGACAAAATTTGTCTGGACAGACATACAGACATGCAGACAAACAGAAACTTTGTCTTAGACTGATTTCTGGTCGTCCAATGTATGAAACGTAAACTTACCACTGAAAGAGTGAGTTCTGACCAATGTACAGACAAAACATTTCTTGTATTTATATAAATTGTTCACTGAGATTTCTCCTCTTCCTCCTGGGAAACGTCATTATACCAAACAAATCACAAATATTTTAATATAAATAATATAATTGATCGTGTTCTAGCACATTATATTTCCCTGGTTCATACATTTGAGTCAAACTTTCCATGTTTGAGAAAACTCCAAGTCAGAAGACGACATTGTGGTTTTTTTTTTTTTCAACACAACTCAGGAGCAAATTCCTTCCTTGTCCAAAACGTCATCTTATATTTAGAGATGCCTCAATATCCTGCAACCTCTAGTGTTCTATATATATATTTATATGCTTATATAAAGCGATATACGACTCTTGATTTGGTGCCTGCGTATGACGCAAACATCCAGGTTGGAAGGAAGGGAGCGCTGGCGGAAACTCGCGTTAATTTATAGCAGCTCTGATGTAAGAGTCTTGTCACGGACGGAACGTTAAATATATTTACCACACACATGACCGCAGGAACAAATAAAGTTTGAGACACCTACGTATTTCTCTCTGCTAGGCTTTTTACATAACAGCTTGTCTGTCTTGTCTGTCTGTCTTGCCAACTTTACTGTGTCTATGATTTGATGCCTCTTATATTAATGTTTAGTGTAGAAGTGTTATACAATAAGAATATGAAGCTTCCTGTAAGCGTGAGATGAAAGGATTTTATTTTAATGATATCATTTGTGCGGTGTTGCAGAGAACATCACAGCAGGCCAAAGAGCGGAGTCAGATGAAAAAAGGTGAAGCGGCGTCTAGACTGTCCTCAGACATCAGCAGATTCTTTGTGAAGAAATAAGACCAAGACAACAATCGCCGCCGCCACTGTGTTTAAGTCATCAGTATAATATAGACTGCATATACGTATGTGTGATCAAACCTGAGATTGTAGAAGAGATGTAATGACTTTGATATGTTTAAGAATGCGATGTATGCACCATGCCTACACACACGCACACAATATGGCTGTTTTAATTTCGTTGATTAAACACAAATTCAGACATTTTTCCACACAATTCTTTATTGTATTGTTCAGATATTCTCAACATTTTGTGTTTTTTTTTTTTTTTATCCTTTAAGACAGCTACACGCTGGATCTCAGGGAAATGTGGGTACTAGGAAAGTGTAAGAATGGAAAAGAAAGACGGGTGCGAGAGATTTAAAAAGCGCTTCCTTGCACAGTGACCGCCGAGCTCTCTGCGGAGCACTGCTGAGGCGGTTCTGCTGCATGATAACGCTTGTGTTTCTAGCAGAGAGGAAAGAGCAGGGTGTCCAAGCGTTCTTGTTTGCTGCTATTTTTAACCTGGGTGCAGGCATTTTAGAGCACAAAAAAGCACCCTGCTGCATGACTCTCGACAATGTTTTTCCCCTCCCCGCTCACTTTCAGACGTGGTGGTGCTGGTGGCGGCAGCAGCAGAAGAAGAAAAAACGTTTCTTCTCTGAATAACATGTGCGGTTTAAAAAAGACAAAAAAAAAAAAAAAAACCCCGAGAACGCAATTCACCGGTGCAGCAGGAACGTGATTAAAAAAGACGCACAAGTTTTTCAATTTCAGCTCCGGACCACTGGCTGGTGATATTTATACACTATATGTGCATTTCCTTTTATTAAAAAAAAGCCCTACTGCGAAAACCGGTGCCTTATTCGAATCCATCACAGCCCCTTATGTAATCTTGGCGAACGCCGTGGGACCTGCACGGCTCGTCGCCATGGCAACCTGCCCCCGTGATGGGCACCTATGTGGATATGGAAGCTCTTACGACTGCATTCCTGTTCATAGACCCCGAGTCAGGGACTCGAAATCCAGCTCGACGTCTCCTGCCGCAGCGGGTCGAGCCTGCTCGATCGGAGCGGTGGAATGTTTTTTAAGGAGGACATTAAATCCAGTTTGGTGTTTTAAATCCAGTTTGGTTCAAAAGATTTTGTTTCTTGTTTTTTTTTTTTTTATTAGGGAACTGTTTCGATTGCTTTCAGATCTTGTTAAACAGTGGCTGGTTGCAGCGACTATTTTAAGCCCAATAAAGGAACATTGAGCTTTATAGTTATAAGGCTGTTTTCGGTTTGGAATGAGGTTTATACAAAGTGCTGCAGTGTTTAAGTTTGTGCGCTCCAATTTCTGTTCAAACTGTACTGATTTCTCGATTCTGATTGCTCCAAAGGCATCGATGAATTCTCTGTAACAGCAACACTCACAGTAGGCGTAAGTAGACTACTGTACATTAATATAGCTGTTACTGTACATTGACGTAGCTGTGTTTACGATGCACAACTTGAATGCACTACAAATGAAGGCTGATTCCGTGACACGTAGCTATTTTTTTTTAATCACCCTTTGCGCCTACTAAATTAACTGGCCTTTTGCGATCCAATCGCCGTCGTCGTCCCCCAGTACTTTCCTGGCACTTTGAGTTCATCATGTTACAAGAGATAAGACTGTGATTTATTACCTGGACCGGTCAGCTTCTCCGAGACTGCTCTGTTCACCTCTGTGTCATTACTGTAAAGGTCAGAGAAATGGATGGATCTTTTCAAGCTTCATCTTTCTTACTCGCCCCACACCCCCACCCCCATACTCATATCAAAGTTGAGAGAAGAACAGAAAAGGGGCGTGGAGACATAAAAAAAAAAAAAAAGACAGACATCGCTATGACGTGATGAGAGAGAGCTCGTCTTGGGTTCATCTTTGTCCTTCTTTTCCTTTTCTTTGCATTATATCCTGAATCGTTGATAAATTGAATATAATGGTTTATATCAAAGGTGTTATAATTTGGTGGGGGGGTCCACCAGTCGGTAATTTCCTGTCTCTCTCTCTCTCTCTGTCTCTTCGTCTCACTTCATGTTCCTTATTCGTACCTGAATTGATTTAGGTGCTCATTTGTGCCTGGGAACGTGTCAAACCATCAAGTGCAGAAATGGCACACCGGGACACAAACATGTCCTCTCGAGTTGATTAAACCGTAAGGGTTTTAATAGTTTCATTGTTACAACAACTATACAACACAAAATATCATGTTTTGTTTTTGTTCCTTTGATGATCCGGCGGTCAGGGCGCCGCGTCCGACCCCTTCATGTAATAAAGTCCTGCGTCGGTGGAGTTGACGGGCTGCGGACGCTCGGTGAGTAATGAACATGTCAAAGCGTGACCTGCTGATGTACCCTCTGTCCCCAACACCTGCACATCTTATTACACAAGGAGGCCCACAACAGCTTTAATAACGCGGAGACGGAGCGATGTTGAGCGTCAGATTAATACAGGCGCACCTCCACGGAGCGCAGGCGAACGCAGCGTTAACTGTAGGCAGCCATTATGTTTGGCAACTTCGACAGGAGACGAGAAAGAAACAGAAACACGAGCGGAGGTAATAAAGGAACGGACCGAACGCCGCGCCGAGATGGAACTCTTTCTCGTCGAGTCAAGGTTACACAACAAACAGCCTTTTTTTTTTTTTTTTTTTGCACACAAGCACAAAGGTACTCGCTGCTTTTATTCATGTCCTTGAATGTGATCCGGTCAGGATCCTCGAGTCGAATAGTGTTCCGGCTTCCTTTTATTTATCTTTTAGGCACCGAGTTCGACCCTGAAATGGAATTTTTCTGTAAAGTGAAAATAATGCATCCTGGGTTGTTTTTTTTTTATTTTTTTTTTATTTTTTTTTTTTTTATATATAGTGTGTGTTGAGTACACTCACCAGGCACTTTAATAGGAACACCTACAGTATGCACTTACCCCGTCAAGCAGCTGCTAAATGATTAAGATACAGATCAAGAGCTTTAGTTAATGTTCACAACAAACATAAGAACGGAGGGAAATGTTCTCTCGATAACTTTTACAGCACCAAAGCATGATTGTTTATTTTTATTTATTTATTTGTTTAGTGCCAGGTAACAATGAGAACAACATACATGGGTTACTGCTTTTTGTAACCCATCTACCTCAAGGGTTAATAGATTGTACCTTCAGGAGGCTTTCATGCTCACCACTGGTGTAAAGATTATTTGAAGACTGCAGCTTTTTTATTCATGTTAGTTCTATAAAGTTTAGCTAGCCATGGCTTTTATGGCATCTACACAAATTAGCCATAGCATTACATTACAGCACAAAACGTTCATGTGTTTCCTCTTGTGTTGCCTTGGCAGCTCTGGCCTACACATAACCTATGCGTGTGTGCTGTAGTGTCTGGCAATGGGACATTAGCAGCAGATCCTTTGGGGACTCCATGGATCTGACTTTTCCATTTGTCCGGTACATTCCTTGAATGCGTGATCGGATTGAGATCTGGTGAATTTGGAGGTCTGATCGCCAACCTTGAACTCTTTGCTTCTTGAGCTCTGTGTGCAGCAGGCTGTGATGTCCTGGATGTTCAGGTGCATTTCTACTGTGGCCAACATCCTCTGTTATTTTTGGCGATTTATGCTGCGTTGGCGCTTCTGTGGGACCGGAGAGGACGGCTGGCTGGCCTTTGGTCCTCGTGGGCATGGATGAGCCTTGGGTGCCGATGAACCTGTCATCAGTTTGCTGGTGTATAGGTGATGATCAATGTTATTCACTGTCAGTGATCATCATGTTATATCATCATGTAGTACACGATAGTTGAATCTGTTTCTCAAAATTCCCACATCAGGAAAATAACATGGTTTTGCAATTCATCTCGGAAGACCAAACCTTTATGATGAAACAAAAATTTAATTAAAGAACTTTTCATATTCGTTTTGACATAACTATAGCTTACAATGTTGTCACTGCTGTGGTACGCTCATAGGTACTGTACATCTTTTGCAACCTTTTATGTGCATCTGTGAATGTAAATGATGCCCCAAAGGATTCTCAACTGAACCCTAAGGACCAGACATGTACTGGTAATTAACCTTCAGAGGACTACCTGCACCCTTCCGAGTGAAAAATACACACTAAAGGTTACACAGCAGTGCTACACCCAGTTCCAAGGCAAGATGCTGCTTAGTACCCTTTTAATAAAACTCAGCTGAAGCTAGCTGATTTGTGCTCCTTGCTTAAATGTTCCTTCCAACACCATGCCTGCAAATACACTTCCCAGGCTGTCCACTGTCCACGTTAAGAGCCGTCCACTGGATAATTACTGCAGTTATTAATTACGAGTTCTGTATCCCTATCTGATGCCGTGAGTAGCTTCACATTTCTTAAACAACCATGTCAGAAGACATATCTGGTGGTCATGGCAAAGACGTTACACAGTTTCAGAAGGGTCACATTAGTGTCCCGCATAAAGCAAAGGAAACAATTAAGGAGATTCCTGAAACTACTAAAATTTGGTTAAGAAATGTAAAACCTGGAAGGGATAGTGGTGCACCATCATCTTCGAGCAAGAAATCTGGTCAGAAAAACATCCCGAATTAGTGTGATAGGAGATCATTTAAACGTTTACTGCAATTTTAAAAGAAGCACATTAGCACACAGCTATGTGAAAGTAAGAGCATTTTCGCACACAATGCGAAGAGAACTCAAGGGATTGGGACTTAGTGTGGCCTTAAGTAGACCACTAATCAGTGAGACTAATTGGAAAAAAGGCATCAGTTTGCTAGGGAGCATATAGAATGGACTTTATGGAGCACTGGAAAAGGGTTATATGGCTTGCATCAGGGTTAGAAGTGCCATCATGCCTAGCCCCTACTGTACAAGCCTGTTGGGGCAGTGTTATGATCTGGAGGTGCTTCTGTTGCTCAGGTCTAGACTCAGCAACATTATTTATGCACAAAAATTAGGTCAGCTGACGTCCTAAATATACTGAATAACCAGGTTTTCTCCATCAATGGATTTTTTTTCTTTCCTGATGAAAGTGGCACATTCCAAGATGACGATGCCAGGATTCATCAGGCTCAAATTGTGAAAAAGTGTTTAAGGGAGCATGAGACATCATTTTCACACATGGATTGGTTGCCACAGAGTCCAGCCCTTAACCCCATCGAGAATCATTAGGATGTACTGGAGAAGGCTTTACACAGCTGTCCGACTCTTCCATCATCAATACAACAAATTGGGGAGAAATGTGACTCTGAATGGAAATAAATGTGGTGACATTGAATAGGCTTATCGAAACATTTCCACATTTGTAACGAATGCAAAAGGCAGGGCAATGAAATATGCATTGTATATTTTGGCCAGGCAGTGTACATATATGCGAGCCACTGGGACTATATTACTTGTACCCCAGCAGAGGAAAAGGAGCTTCTATTGATAGGCAAATAGACACACCACATTATCCTTAGTTAATGTGTTAGTTGGATGTTTCACAGAGCCTGGAGAATCTCCTCTGCTGAGCCAGGTGATAGTGCTGAGATCATGTTTGGCATGTTTTATGGTCAGTTACAGAAATATTAGCATGGTAAAACACCTCAATCATTACGGACCACATTCCCAAGCATGCTTCAACTCCTGGACAAATTACAGAGTCAGACAGAGTGATGCCGAGGCCCACCGCTAGACAAAGCGTTCACAAAAGTGAAAAGGTTAATCTCAAAAAGCCACCCGCAGTTCTTAACACCGATGTTGGCAGCTAAGGCCTGGGGGTTGTAAATCATCAGGAACACAATGGTTCGCTGAAACCATTAGCCTTTTGTTCGAGCGCTGAGTGATGCTGAGAAGCATTACGGTCCAAAGCCTTGTATGTTAAAATGAATGCATAGCAACCACATGCTCATCAGAGCACTCTCTGCAGGTTGAAGCAAAACAAAGTCAGGTTATTACACGCCTCCATGTACATATTGCCATTTACAAAGAATATGCCGCTGTGGACACTGTCGCAATTGTAATTCTGTCCAGCATGCAGGGCAAATTCCAGAAGGACCCTGGTTTTATCAAGTGTCTGGAATGTTTCTAGAAGGTCTAAGGTGCCTATATGGTATACAGCACTCATTCTCTATCAGATATTTACCATGTCACTGCATTTATTTCTAACTACAGATAGATGGTATCTTTCTTCTCACTCACTCACTCATCGTATATACCGCTTTATCCTGTGTATAGGGTCGCAGGGGCCCCTGGAGTTTGTCCCAGGAGTCATGAAGCGCGGTACACCCTGGATGGGGTGTCAGGGCACACACACTCACACGCTCATACACACACTATCGGCAGCTATCACCAATTAGCTGAATCTGCATGTCTATGGACTGTTTGAGGAAACCAGAGTACCCAGAGGAAACCCATAAAGCACAGCGAAAACTCAGGGAGAACTCCATGTGGAGACGTGGTGGTCTAGTGCTACCCACTAAGTCACTGTATCGCCATATATATTGATGTGCTACTGTGTTGTAACAGATATTTGCACCATTCCCACATGCTTGATGGAACGGAATAGAAAATAATCAATACTTGCTATCAATAATCAATACTTGTTACACTTGATCATCCGTAGGTCACATGACCATAAGACATGGTCTGTGATGATTTGTTTTAAAAAGTATTTATATTTCATCATTCTGCTCTTTTAACTCACATTACTTAATTTGTTACAGTTTTGTATTGTTTTATACTGAAGAAAAAGTGCATAGGGAATGTAACTGAATCTTTACCAATATGTCATGTCGAGCCAGTCCTCATTTCTTCATATTAAATATTGTTAAATGATGTAGATTGAATTAATTCAGCATTCAGCATCACCAGTATACTAACCACCAACCTGATCATCTGGCATCATCTGCACCTGTTTCTCACTGATTCATGCCTTAAGTTTTTATTTTTGAATGATTCATAAGTCACTGTGTGGCTTAACAAACAAAAAGCATTCCACTGAAACTGCTCATGTACAGGGACTGGACTGAAAATGAGGACTTCAGGAAGCCTGGAGAACTATTCCTCAAGACTACATTAAAATACAAGGAAGACTGGCTCTTTAGGAGCAAAATATGAAGCAACGAGGGCTGGATCAAGACCTATGCACAGTACTGTACATCCAGATCTGGATGCATAGGCATTTATAAATGACAGCAAAAGCTCAGTTTGGCCACTTTTCACTCATCTCTGTGCAAGATTCTTTGACTTTGATATGTCAAATTGAATAACAGTGAAAACTTAACGCAACAAAACGAGACATGCCGAGCTACACGATCGCCTTCTGAAAGCCTAGATGAGTGAGTGCTGCCAAACTTGTTTCTTTTTTTTTTAATACTTAGTGAACCTCAGACCAGCTCATCCCATAAAAGTTGCAAAAACAATGATGCAAAAGCAAAGCAACGTTTACTATAAAGCAGGCAGTCTTGCCCATCACTTCAAGAGACTCCAACTTGATGAAGACTTAGGCAAGCACGCTGATTGTGTTATCATCAGGATGATGATGCGTGCTCAATCATCTTGTCAGTTGAATGAGGAAATAACCCTAGGCACTTTTTTTTTTCTTATTGTGCAAAATACTGAATAGTACTGCAACAAAGACAAAAAGGAGATAGTAAGTGATCAACGGAAGCGTAAGCGGCATTGTCCAAGTAACTTTAAACAGGGAAGGAACTGAAAGATGTAGCACGTTTAATTTTTTTCTCTCCCTTATTTTGCTTTTTACTCTGCCTCTGCGGGTTGTATTCTGAGTTTAACGCTAAAGCTGAGTGAAAAGTTGGAGCTGTAATCTCCTTTTATGCCCCCTTAAGCCTTTTTCCTCCATAGGTGATGGGGTTCCACAAAGAACCTTTCAAGTTTCAGATTGGGTTGAATTCCATTTTGTTGGCTAAGCTTGTAGAAGTTGACACAGCAGTTGTCGGATACATTTCTTACAGTATCCAGTAGAACCACCTTTATTTTGTTACATATGCATTACTGCACAGTGAAATTCTTTTCTTTGCTTATGCTAGCATGTTCAGAAACAGAGGTCTGAGCACAGGATCGGATATGGTATGGTGCCCCTGGAGCAGACAGGGTTAAGGGCCTTGCTCAAGGGCACAACAAAAGCTTGATGGAGATGTGGCTTAAGCCGCTGATCAGTAACTCGCCATTAACTTGCTGAGCTACCACTGCCCAAATGACCAACACTAAACTTTTTGGATTTGGACTGATACTTGGCAGATACCCAACTATACTCATTACCTTAAGAACATCATCCTTACAGTGAAGCATGGTGGTGGTAGCAACATTCTTGGGCAGTTGGTTGCTTCTCTATCTAAATCCCTCTTTACCCAGACTTATACTTTTGTAGGACTTTGTCCATTATGCTGTTTCCTTGGTATTTGGGATCTTCTATGAACAATGATTTTAATTGTACATTAGTCAGCATTTTTATACCTTGTTGGTGCTCCTGATGGCAACAGGTTCCACCAGAACTAATTTCATGGGATAGGAACAAATCTACAGTGTTCAGGACAACCCACAGATCCTTTAAGGTTGCTAGATTTAACCTCAAGTGCGTGGTTCTGACAGGTCCAAAGAAAAGTGTCTACCTGAGGAAACGACCTTAACCTTCATTTTCTTAAAAACATCCATCATAATCCAATATCTTATGGTTATCCGGGTGCAGTGGGGTGCAGATTAAAAGGTATTATTGCAGAAGTGACTTCAGATGCATGCTTCCTTTAGATCCCAACCAACACTCACCTCAGCATTAAAAGTGGTGCTAAGTATTCTATCTGCACACTAGTGAGAGCTCCATCCAATTAATTACAGTAATCACTTCAGGGAAGCAGCAAGCTGAAGCGGCAGCAACAGCCCACAACTAACGAAGAGACACGGCCAAATCAGTGCGAGTCTCAGCCAAAGCAGATGGAGAGATGCAGAGACACGAGTGCAGGGGGAAAGGATGAGCGCGAGGCAGGAGGTGAACTCTGGAGCCGCGCAGGTGTTTGGCTCGTACCGTGGGCCAGGATGGTTGTTAAGGTGTTAAGAGAGTTGAGTCGATCCGGCCGTAATTTTTCCTTCTGTCTCTGTCTGTAGTTACAGCCATTAATCAGGCCATTCCCACAAGTATTATAGAACTGATTATCTAACCAAAAAAAAAAAAAAACAGCACAATCAGCTTGGCTAAGCACGTGCACATGCATGCACGCACACCTTTTTCTTGAAAATGTACAGGCTAAATGAGTTTCTAATGACACAGAGCACATTGAGTAAATCTGCACAGGTTGAGGCCCCAGCAGAATAGGAATTAAAAGAAAAAAAATAGTAATAAAAGATTGAAAAATTGCTTAATGGGGCATATTTTCTAAAATGACTTGATAAACAGAAAATGAATGCTTTTTTTCTCTTTTTTTCTAACACCACTGGAGGTGGTTCAGTCTGTCTCCTGTATCTCTTCTTTCATCTGTTTGCTCAGTTTATCTGCTGATAGAAGAAGCTCCTCGCAGGATGCATCGTCCGTCAGTGGATAATGACCAAAAACACAATAAGGGACCTCAGAGGGGATCAGAGATGGAGAAGGGGGAGATGAGGTGTTTAGGATAATTCATATTTCCTTCAGTCTGTTGCAGATTAATGGCTAGGGCTTTAGCTGTTTTTTTTTCTTCTGAATATTATGTTAGTGAAACACACTTCACTTACCTGCTCCATTCTCTGCATAGACCGTGCCTTGGGCTGTGTATGTTTGTGTGTCTGAGTGCCTGCTTCTTTCTGACAGTTGGAAATCTGACACTGAGCATACCAATAGAGAAAATGATGCGATCGAAATATTGAGGCATTGTGCAGTTCTGCTAAACAGCCATTTACAATAGGCGATACGTGGCCTCTGGCAGCCAATAAAGCAGCACTGAAGGTAAGATGTTTATTGAAAAACATGAGCTTATTTACATATGTCACAGATTTCCCAGAGGGGGGGTACTCTGCCTTAATGAGAGCCCGGACTATCAGTGGCCATTGTCTTTGTGAATTAGGGCTGCAGAAACAGAATTATGGATCCATGAAACCATCTAGTTGTGCGGTGAGGTCAGAATTTTTGCATCCAAAATCCCGCTTTAATGCATCCCAAATACAGTAGCTAGATCAGGGTAAATCCTAAGTCCTATAATGAATCTATCTAGGGAATACTGGTACCTCTTTTCCACCAAGGCGATTCCGGAGTTAGTTTAGAGCCGACAATTTCGAACTAATTTGTTTTCTGGTGGCCAAACCACCGGCCCTCAGCCTGAAAAAACGGTTTCATGGCGGCACCAATACTTGGGTGGGCCAGAACAAAGAACCGCTTACGTCAAGGGCTGGGGAGCGGGATTAATGACCAACTAAAAGTTTATGACCGCCATTATTAAAAAATTTACTCATCATGTAATGGGTAGCTCAAGTGCTTTCTAGTAATGATAAAGCCAGAAGAACTGCTGGCAAAGCCATGTTGAAGTTCGCCATTGTTTTTTGCTTTTCGCTAGCTTTGTTTTTCTGCCAGCATTGTTTTCCTATTAGCATGTTTTTTTGCTGCTAGCATCGCCTCTAGCATCACTAACATTGTTGGGAAAGTAGAGACATACACAGATGTATACAGTGACGTAATGACGTGACTCTCTAGCCTATGGAAACAAAGCCAATGGTTAGGAGGTTTGCTATTGAACGGCAATAGCACCTGATTAACATTGGTGGAAAAAGAGTATGGGAGAAAGCTGGGAACACACCTTGAATAAGATGCACATGCACACAGACACAATTTCCAATTTTTACTTACATGCATAATTTTGGAGATTGCAGAAAACCTGAGAACCAAAACGAATCCCGCATAGAAACCAAGCTCAGGACTAAACTAGCGAAGCCTTCTCATTTTTTTTTAATCCTCATAATGAAACGTTTGCACATTGTACACACTTGTTTTTTTTTTGCTAATACAGCTCACACTTTATGTAGTTTTTGGGCACTGCAGTTTCTGAGAAATCATTCTTCAGCCTATGCAGACAAAAAGTGTGCAGCATAACCTACAGTAACAGGTGATGTAGTAGTTAGCATTATGGCCACGCACCCCCAAAGTTGAGAGCTCGAGTCCCGCCTTGGATGCGGGTGCAGGGAGTTGGCATGTTCCCCCTGAGTTTGGTGGGTTTCTTTCGGGTACTACAGTTTTCTCCTACAGCACAAAGACATGCAGATTAGGTTAAATGGTGTTCCCAAATTGCCCAGAGTGTGTGAATGAGTGTGTGGTGTAAGTATGTGCACCCTGCGATGGACTGGCACCCTGTCCAGGATGTACCCCGCCTTGTGCCCAAACTTTCTTGGGATTCCAGGCATCCTGCGACCCTATTTAGGATAAACTGTGTAGAAGATGAATGAACAGTACATCAGAATCCTTCAGGTAAAAACCAAACACTTTATGTAGAATTAACATGTATTTAGGAAAAGTATACCTTTTAAGAGTTTGAGAAATCCTGCATTAAAGTCTATGAGAGAGTCCTTACTCATTCTGTTCGAGATTTCTTTCTGGCCTCGTGGGCTGAGTGTCAAATTTATTTTAAGATTCCTTTTTTTGGAGCGATATTCCTGACGTTTCTACTGGGGGGTTTTACCTCTCCCTGAGCTGGAGGATTGGGAGTTCTCAGTGGCCCAAGATAGCTGAGACGGGTCAGCCTTTTAGCCATAATTAGTTCAAACTCTAGTGCCTCCTGAATAATAGATGAGAAGGGAAGCCAATCAAATTGTGAGGCTTTTCAGTCATAGGTTTTAAAAGGCACGGGGACCCATCAAAGCCTTGATATTGGCGGAAAAAAAAACCCCTCTGACTGATCTCCTGCCACTTAAAGCTTATTTCGGTGTCAAGTCAGAAGGGAGGCATGCTCTGAGCCTGCCATTCAAAGCTTTTTGATTTACATTATAAGGACAAGGCAGCCAGTTAGACCTCATCCCTCTAGTCACCTCTCGGTTAACCTGTGGTCTTCATTTATGTGATATGATCGTGCTTGCTTCAAGCAACAATATCCTTGGTAATAATAAAATAATCAGTTTCGTATATGAGGTTAGGTAACGTCAGTGCTGTTTGGCTGCATGCTAGGCTTCTCCCAGTCGACGTAATCAGAAAGGACGGGCTGTTATTGCTGTTTCCTAATGCATTAATGCGTGCTGCTGCTCTGCCTGTAAACAAAGCTAATCCATATAATTACCTGGCCTGCCAGGCTCCTGATCTTTTTCCATTATAACCCATCTGCGTTTGAGAGAGTTAGGAAGTGAAATGTGTGCAGCTGCGGTCTAGTTAGCATCCAAAACAAGTACATTTCAAAAACTTTTCAGGGCTATGGGTCGTCGTTGATGTGTTAACAGCCTAATCGTGCCTGTTTTCATCATTTTTTAAGCATGTCTGGTTTGTCCGTGCCAGAACCCATTTCCCTATAATTGGTCTTGTTTGACTTTTTCTGGTTCTGTAATGTGTACAAGTTAACATGCAGCCGGCTGGAGCTTGTTCATATCGGGCTAATGCGATGAGTGATACGGGGTGGCTCGGCCCCGCCACGATGGGAGGCCATGCAAGAAAACTGCCTTTTATAAATAATTCCAGGGTCTGATGGTTGCTATTCTGGGATCAGGCTTCAGTCTAATAGCGAAGCAGGTGGCATTATGAGGACCTGATCCAAGATCAGCTGGTGAAAACGCGTCCAGCAGGTCTCGGTGCTGCAGAGGGCTTGATTAAATTAGCATCCAGGGAGAGAATCTGCTTTCAAGTAAATCTGATTTTAATCCTCCCCTCCCTCTTTTGCTGAGCTGTGCTGGACCTTGGAGCGAGGACAGCAGAGACATAGAAATATGTGTGGCTAGAAGATGGAACGGAGACGCACACCCAGATGGAGGAACGTTCTGGGAATAGTTAAGGAAATAAAGCATGTTAATAGGATGGATAAAGAAAAAAAAACATGGTTTTAATTCCTCCTCCCAAGCTGATATTCAGAATGTTGTGGTTTTATCAGAACGCGACTTCATGAACATCTTATCTTTGCAGACTGTTCATCTTAATCAGCACTTTGCTAAGAAAATGAAGCTGAGAACAAGGTGCATAATTACAATAATGCTGAGTCTCAATTAAGGTGTAGAGCTTTATTCTGGTCTGAAAATCTAAAAGCTATTGGGATCCCTTGAAATATGCCATGTACCGAACAAAACAAGACAGGCTGCTAAGGGAAGATAATCAACGATGAGCTGGTGTGACGCGCCCCAGATTATTGGTACGGTTTTTATACCATGAATTTTTTATACCTCGCTACACAATTTCCTGGCAGAAGCTGCCCGGAATCATTTACTAGCAATTATGCCTGGATCAAACACGACTCCCTCTATTAAGAAAGCAGCACTGAGACAGTAACGAACATCAGGAATTTGCAATCAGCAAAATTCAGCATCCTCCCGTTGTCTAGCGACATCTTCTGTGAACTGGGTAATCTGTGCAAAATAAATCAATGTTTATTTTCATTCTGGAGTAAAATATTGTTCCAGTACATCAGTTTCCTAATAGAACTTGTGGAGCTTTAAGTTCAACAGTTGGGTTTCGCACATTATATCATTTCGGATGTATAGTTATAATCACTCTCTCACTCTATACCTCTTTATTCTGTATACAGTGTTGCGGGGGGCCTGCGGTCTATCCCAGGAGACACTGACCTGGACTGGGTGTCAATCCATCGCAGGACACATTCATATACTCAGACACACACTCACTCACACCCTATGGGCAATTAGGGAACACCAGTAAACCTAATCTGCATGTCTTTGGATTGTGGGAGGAACCAAGCACATACAGTAGAGGACATGCAAACTCCACACGCACAGAGGCGGGAACTGAACCCCGAACCCTCGAAGTGTAAGGTGACAGTGCTGACCAACTAAGCCACCATGCCACCCAGTTAGAATCAGAATCTTATTAATAGCTGGCCAAGTATTAATAGCTGGCCAATCCCCTGAATTTCCTGGAATTCAAGATACCATCAGTACTTTAACAAATTCATGATCCACAATCTGGCCTCAATGTTCCTCCCTCTGCACAGTCACTATTTTTTCTTAAAAATAAACAGGCGAAAGTGCGCACAGCCAAACTTTGCTCTTCCCCGGAATTTCCCAGTGACTTTGAAAGACACTGAGGTGTCGTTTGCTCATTTTGGATTTAAAACTGTTGTTTTTGCTGTGAAAAAGCGTTCATACAAAACTTTTCAATTTGAACGCTTGTTGGCACTGGTTTATTAGATTCTGCGTGTACAGCTCTGCATTAGATTTATTAGTCTGACAGAGAAATGACTATTGATAATGAGCGTTTACTGAGATCTCACTCTCTTTTATACATCTATTCAAGAGCTGTATGAGGTGGTACAAAACTGTCGGAAAAAAATTGGTCAAAAAATAAGTAAAAAATGATCCGCTCTCCAATTATATTTAAACCTTTGTGGTGACTGTGGTGCGAGCAAAAATGGATACCCCACTTGTGATTTGCACGAAAGAAGAGCAGTGTGCAGGGATTTGTGTATTACTACCAAAGCCATGTGCATAGCGTTAGTAGTCCGTGCACAGGTAGCTTGGCAGTACTAAGAAGAATGGTTCTACCACTGAGAGAGTTTTTCTCCCTTGTTGGTTTAGGTGGTTAATGTAGGGGAGGCAAACATTGCATGACAATTTAACTTTGTTACATACTAACTAACTAAACTAAATTAAAACGTGAGCAATTGATTGTTGACGTAGGTGTCGTTTGCTAGAGATCGGATCTGATTTAATCTTAATCTGCTTTCACGGTGCTGTGCACTTTATAGTTAAGGTGCTAAGTAGTTTTTATACATTAACTTGTGTCACGACTACATTGTGTACCAACCAACAATTTGCAACAAGTAACTTGCATAGCCTAATCATATTACTATTGTAAACTAAACTAGGTTTTGTACATCAATAGTAAAGTACATTTTCTCAGGTATTTCTATTCACATAACTGAATAGTGGGTATATAAGAAGAAATAAATGTAAGATTATATATAAGGTATAAAATGGTCATTAGAGATTAGCTTTTTCATTTTCTTAAACATATGTGTTGCAAAACTTGTTACATGCTAGTAATACTAATATTGGTGTTAAAATATATTTTTTAATATGTTTAAAATAAAGTATAAATTTACTAATTATTTATTATAATAATAATTATTATAATAAATAATATAAAAGAAATTATATTTTAATAAAAAATATAATTATATTATTTATTATAATTATTATTTAATAATTATTTATTAATAATAAAATTATTATTACTACTGTATTAATAGCAACAGTAAGAAGATATACATGTTATATTTCCATTAGAGTCTGAGCCAACCCCTAAAGGTCTGACAGTGTAGATATTGCTTCATCTCACCCAAAAACAACAGTCTGTGGCCGGTCATTTGTAAAGTAGGTCAAATGAGCTGGCACGTTGAGTGGCAGTGCTTGAAAGAACTGCTAGTTTCCTGTTTCTTGTTTCTACCACCTGCTCCATTTTCATCCGAACACATTCCTCGTCATGCTGCTACTTTATCTTAATAAATATTCAGGACATTAGCAAGACTTATGAGCAGGTTGTATCAGGAGAATAGTGGGAACCTACAGTTAATATACAAACCCTGTTTCTGTAGGATTTTCTTTACCCTATCTTGGTTAAATGAGACTGCTAAAGCCATGGTCTGCAATGAGCTTACAGCATCTTATTGTCAAGAGAGGGGTAGAGAAGACATTTCCAGAGCATTACATGCAACATGGAAAATCATAAAAGCCATCAAAATGGAGAACCCCAGTGATCTTAGCAAGACATGGACATCCCTTGAAAATAGACAAAGAAAGGACAAAGTGAAAATGAAACACAGATGGTTGAGGTTGAGGGATATAACGATATTGTTGCAGGAATCTATGTCCTGGCTATCTAAGTACTCCATCAATCTATCATATTGTCATGTTAGAGATTTGGGGTAGGTTGGCTAAAAGGAAGCCCTTTCTCAGATGTGAGCTTATGGTCTGATGAGACTTGGGTAGAGCATTTTGGGGATAATTCTGAAAGAACCATTCGGCACCAAAACAAGGCCCTGTACCCACAGTGAAGCACGGTGGTGGCAGCATGCTGCTACAGTATGGAGCTAGGACTGGGGCTCCAGTCAGGATGGAGGGAATCATAAATAGCTCTGAGAGTACCAATCTTCTTTTTCTTCTTCGTCTTTGTTGTTTAACAGTGGTTGGAATCCAGTAGGTTACATTACCAACAACTGTAGGTCTCATTCTCCCTCATCTTCCCAGCTTCTTAAAGCTGATTTTCCAGTCCTGCCTTCCTTAAAAAAATCAATTTTGCCTTGTCTTGTTCTGTGTCTTGAACTCTTTGTCTATTTTATCTGGCACTTCCACACACTCTTACTTCTCGACACATTTCCTCTCACTACCACTCCGTGCCTTTTGTTGGAAACCAATCTGTTTTGGGAAACAAAACCTGAAGGTGGAGATTTAAAAAATTCACCCTTAAGTACGATAACGATGAAAAAGTCAACCAAGGAACAGCTTCAGAAGACGATGGTCAACAGTTTAAAATGGCTCATTCAGAGATCCAAGGAAGTGGATTGAAATTGCAAATTGAAAACGTGCCCGATTAAACAGAAGGTTCTTTAAGTGTTTTGTGTTTTAAGTGTTAGGTTACTGTAAGGGTTTTTCTTTTCCCGCTTCTAACGTTTCTATTTGTTCCACAATGCTGTTGGTTGCTATATTATATTAAAGGTGAAAAAAGATCTGTCATGATCTATCTTGGTTTCATTTTTTCATTGCTGTCTGGCATTTATCACAAGCAGCCCAGAAGTCCAGCCCAAGTTCTCAGTGTTCTCCATCTTTCTGTTGACAGATCCCCAGCTGCCACCAGCCCCAACCCCCACTAATACATGAGATGAAACTGTGGTCTGCACTTGAACATATTTTGAATGCACTTAAGTAATAAACCTTTCTCACCATCTGAATTTTTTCTTGTGTAGACGGTTTTCCAAATGGCCCGAGCGTAAAAAATTAATGAATAAATAAATAAATAAATAAATGCCACCATCACTGAGAGATCATGAGGTCAAATCCATAGGCATCAGTGGCTAGACGTCGGAGAGAGACAGAGCGTAATTGGTCCAACTCTCTGAATGTGATTTTGTTTACTTTTGTTCCCAACACAAGCAGCTATGGGCATGGATGGATTTGTGGAAATGAATTATTTTGTACATATTATTCAGTATATTCAGAGTCAGCCTCACGTGAAAGAGGTTGATAGTGGCAATTAGAATATTTCTGATAATCCCCTGAACATAAGGCAATATGCAATGGAACCATAACCATCCTAATGTTAAGTTATTGATCTACTGTATATATACTGTACAATAACAGCACATCCTGGAGGGCTTTATTCCTTGTATACAACGGCGATTTGCCAAAGACACATTGCATAGTTCTAGAGAAACCATATTAACATGCATAATTTCATAAAATATGATCAAATCTTAATAAATCCCAGTTTGCACTGCTGTCAGAGCTGCTGTTAAAGATCATTCGTCCATAGCTTCTAATCTCAAGAATTTTAAATTCAAGAATATGACACCACTGTCCTTTAAGGGGTAAATTGAGTTTAAAAAATGTGGTTTCTTGCTTCAAGGTTTTGTTATTTTGGTACAAAACACACTCCATACGGTGCCTTAAAAAGCATTCTGTTATTTGTCCAGACGACCTGCAAGGAAAAAACAAAAATCGTCCCTTCTCGTCTGTTTGCTTTGGCTCAGAAAGTGCACAGTGATAAGCACAGATCCAATCAGTGCAAACCAGTGCATTCAGGCTGGGATAAAACCTTTTCAACATACATACACTTAACACCCCCTTCTCGTAGAGAATAGCGGGCTGCGAGAACAGCACTTAACATTTCCTAGGGTGCAATCTAGCTAAACACTGGCTGTCTGCGCTCAGACAGTTCACATTGTACAGCTGAAAGACTTCCCTTTAGCCGACGATAAGGCAGCTTTAATCAGCGCTTCTCTCTCTCTCTCTCTCTCTCTCGTTCTCTCTCTCTCCTGTTTCCTTTTCCTACCTAGTCTCTCGTATAAGTGTGCCATTTGACACAATAGAACCTTTTCATACGTCCAATTCCTTCCGCAGAAAGAGGTCAACATCTCACAGCACATAACCCTGAACTACAGTGTGTTATTCATGTGCAAACAACATGCTCCATCCTTTGTTCTAGTTAAGGACCCTGAGAAATGAATGCCTCCTTAAGGTCAGGGTTTAACATCAGTGTTTGATGACAAATGATCAGCTTCCCTGATTCGAATCTCGCTCTCAGAGATGATGTAGGTTTGCTCAGGTTCACGGCTGGCCAGAAGCTTCCTTCTTTAAATATGTTATTATGAATATAATATTAAATATGGGTTTTTTTTGTCCCCAATCCTTGACTCCTCTTATCTTTCATCCTTCCTATTGCATTCCTTTTCTTTTTATTTTTCCCCCCTTATTTCCTTCTGACCTTACTGTCTTTTCTCCATCTACTTGCTTTTAACCTTCCTTTCTGTTTTCTTTGCTTCCTTCATCCCCCCCACCAACTGCACTACCATGAATCTCAAAAGAAAAAAAATGGGGGAAAAAATGCCTTACAAAATTCCTTTCGAGGTTCTTGTTAGTGCAGTATCTCAAGAACAAGTGCTTAAATCTTTGTTGGATTTACTGTATATGACTGCGTTATTGTCATAACCACCAGGTGAACCCCAAAAAATTGATTGAGACAGGGTCAAGGTCACAGCAAGGTCGATGTCCTTCATTCCTCTTTGACGCGTATTTAAAGAGAGTTTGAGGCATACAAATTAACCAAGGTCATCACTGTCTACACTGCTATACTGGAGAAGCCAACAGAGAAGCTCAGAGAACATTAAACACTGATGAAATGAAATTAGCTCCTTCGTGCTATTGAATTAAAGTCCAGTTGTCCAGATGGTATTGATTTTTTTTTTGTGTGTGTGTGAGAGCGGCTGACAGAAGTGACGACTGAAATTCAGATGATGGGCGTACTCCAGGTGTTTTATTCCTTACTTACAAGGACGCAAGTCTCATTGACCTTGATCTGGCATCTGTGTGCTTGAACAAATCTGCTGAACCTGTCTCAGATCTTTGACTGAATAGGAAGAAAGCTGGCTTCTTCATTTCAATTAAATGTGGATTTATTTATATAGAGCTTTTTAACAAAAGTTATTGTCGCAAAGCAGCTTTACAGAATCAAAACAAATATGGAAATTGAAAAGCATGAGGAAATACACTATCACTCAAAAGTTTGGGATCACTTTCTAACTCCATCATTTTTCACGATTTTTTCTTTTCTTTTCTGTACTGTAAAACAATGCTGAAGGTGTCCAAAATATGCAAGAATTTACTTTAAACAGTGGACATTGAGATGTATCTGCTACTTATGCTCTGTAAAGCTGTTTGTTAATTGGTGATTTCTTAGGCTGGTAACTCAAAAGGAACTTCTCCTCTGCAGAAGGTCTTCATGAGAGCCACTTTCATCATTTTTGCAAATGCACTTGACTTCTCTTGCAAGAACTATTCCAGAAAGGCTGATCTTTGTGTCTTAAAATAACAACTGATTGTTGTTGTTGTTGTTGTTGTTACATAATTACCTATTTCCATATGTGTCATTTCATAGTTATTGAAATAGAATTGTTGTAGAATGTACAAAATCAAAGAAATTTGCAAGTGATCCCAAACTTTTGAGCGGTGTATGTATAAATCATAATGATCAGATTGTCCCTGATGAGTAAGCCAAGGGCAACGATGGCAAGGAAAACTCCCTGAGATGGCAGTAGGAAGAAACCTTGAGAGGAACCAGACTCAACAGGAAACCCATCCTCATTTGGGTGATAATGGATAGCAGGGATTGAGATGCAGTCAAAGTTCAATAAGAGGAGAGGAGATTAAGTTAATATGGAGTCCAGTTCGTTATTGGAATTTCGGTCCTGAATTATTAACTATTGCAACTGAAGTCACAAGTCATCAGAGAACAGCTGACCAGCCGAGTCCAGGACAGTCTTCATGGTAAAGTGGAACAGTGCAAAGTCACCCCACACATTCCAGGCAGATCACATGAGATCGCCAATCAGAAGTGGGGCACCAGGATGAGTCCGACAGATCTCAGTGTAATCACAGTCTCACAATGTACAAGATAAATATATATTCAGTGTAGAGTGCAAGCAGAGACCTCAGCAGCACTAACTATGACAGCATAACTAAAAGACAGAGCCAGAAGAAAATCAGTCACTCCACTGTCAACAAACCTGAGTGATCAATGAGAGTGAGGAAGACAGCATCTAAACATACCATATCACCATAATACTCTACGTCCATGAGTCCCCCAGATCTGCTCCTTCACTTAAGGCGAATCTATTTACAAAAATGCTTGGCTAAATATATACAGTAGGTTTTAGCCTAGATTTAACATTGAGACTGATTTAAACACTGGAAGGCTATTCTATAACTTTGGGGATTTGTAAGAAAAAGCTCTGGCCCCTGCTGTAGGTTTCATAATACAAGGTACTGACAAACAGCCTACATCCTTTGATCGGAGTAAATCAATACAAAATTTCACTGGGAGCCAATGCAGTGTGGTTAAGATAGGGGTGATCATAGTTGAACATCCAGATAGTAAGGCATTACAATAGTCCAACTTAGAGGTAACAAAAAAAAATTTCTGCATCGTGTAGTATGCAATAACAATATTTTTTTTATTTTGGCAATATTTCTGAGATGATGCTATCCTGGTGATATAATCTACAAATGAAATATTGGAATCTACTGTCACACCAAGGTCCTTTACTGCTGCAAATGATGAAGCAGAAAGTCCATCCAGAGTTACTGTGTGATTAAAAAGCTTACATGTGTGGTCCTATTACCAGTACTTCTGTCTTGTCAGTATTAAGCAGAAGGAAGTTAGTAGTCGAATATATCCAGTGTAATGCCCTTCACGCATTCCTCAACTTATTTAATCTGTTTTCTTTTTCTCATCTGGCTTTGCTGAGTCATATAACTGTGTGTCATCAGCATAAAAATGAAAGCTAATACCATGCTTATGATTTATGTTGCCCAGAGGAAGCATTAAGAAAGAAAATAGCAGTGGGCCTACAACCGAATCCTCTGGAACACCAAACTTCACATTAGTACACATAGAACACTGTTTGCATCTACAAACTGGTCATGATCAGTCAAATAAGATCTGAGCAAGGACAGGGTTGTTCCCTTAATTCCTACAACATTTTCTAAACTATCCAGGAGAATAGTATGATCAGTGGTGTCAAAAGCTCCATTAACACAAGCAGGGAGACTTAGGGCATTAGGCAGGGTACACCCTGGACAGGGTGCCAATCCACTGCAGGGCACACACACACACTACGGGCAATTTGGGAACGCCAATTAGCCTAACCTGCATATCTTTGGACTGTGGGAGGAAACCGGAGTACTCGGAGGAAACCCACCAAGCACGGGGAGAACATGCAAACTCCATGCACACAGAGACGGGAATCGAACTCGGACCCTGGAGGTGCAAGGCGACAGTGCTAACCACTACACCACCCTGATCAGCAGCCAGTAGGAGGTTATTTTCTACTTTAGCCAGCGCTGTCTCTGTTCTATGATGAGGTCTAAAACCTGACTGATACATTTAATCTGCTATTCCTATGTGGATATGAGCATAGCCACAGTGCTACAACCTTTTTCGAATCTTAGAGATAAAGTGGACGTTCAAAATTGGCCTATATTTGGACAGCTGACAGGGGTTTCTTAACTGCTAGGTTAAGGTGTTTTAGGGGTTCAGTAATTTCTGGCATTATTTGTTTAAGAAAGCATGTAGGTACAAGATCTAATACAATAGCTGATGATTTTGCCGAAGAGATTAGTGTAACTAATTCAGTCTCTTGTTGTCCTCACTACTGCAGGTTATTGATGTGCGGTTTCTGTGGTTGTCTTATTCCTGGTTCATTTTGCTACAGTATTAAATAAGAATCTACAATCTCCATATCAATTTAGTTTGACGCCATTTACGTTCTAGTATAACGGAATGTTGGCTCTAAATCGAGTTCTGTGCGGCCTGACGGGGACCCAATCACACTTGATAACTCTGGGAGATTACTGATACAGCTCTGTGCAGTAGTTGATTGGAATGTACGTTTAATGTCGTAGCGAGATAACTGCAGACTGTAGAATTGTCACTATAATTTGTATATTTCATCTGAAGGTTAGTATTAAATCTAGAGTACGGCCTGCCTTATGAGTGATACACGGATTTATTCCTGAATGGACATAAATGCTTTTTTTTCCAGAGGGTCTGCTGGACTCCAGCAATTACCGCTTTGTCAACAGATACGACCAGGTTTGAGAGGAAATCTGCAAATTCAGAAAGAAATTCAGAGTACGGCCCTGGGACCCTGCCCAGTCGATTGGCAGAATCGACTGGGCAGACTTATTATTTAGGGACTACGCTTGTTTTGTCAGTATGATAACTTCAAACGCATTACATTTGTCTGTGTTTTTGTACGGTGGTCAGATCATTATAAATAACTGCGACGCCTCCTCCTCTACCAGTTATCCGAGGCTGATGTACGTATCTATATCCAGGAGAACTGGCGTCATTTAATGCTACATCGTCATTCAGTTTAATACATGGTCTGTTAAATACAGTACATCAAACTCTTGATCAGTGAGAGTTTCATTAACAATAAGTGCTTTGGGTATGAGAGGTCTAATATTTTACTGTCCTAGCTTCAGGCGTTTGTTCACACTAACACGCATGCACCAGGCAGAATCTGCGCCAGCATGTGAGCCTCGCAACAACAGTCGAATTCATTCGTTCAGTCGTCAGCAGTTTTATAGCCAGAGATGACAAATCGAGCTCTCACAAATGACATAAGACTCCATTTTGCAGAGACAATACCTACAAAATGTAGTGTAGGACCAGTCACAGTATTAAGAACACACACTGATGTTATACATCTGGCCAGCCTTACTCCTGCTAACACGAGCCAGCTGAGCCGAAATTAAAAACCCGGCTTATGCAAGATCAGTTCTGAAGCATTACATCACCGCTTCCTCCGGCAGGCAGAAGACGGACAACAGAACTAGAACACGTTGGTTGATACAGAAGTTGAAGACGTACGATCTATTTTTTTTTTTTTTAGGTTAGCGCCGAGGAAAGTGGAGCATCTGCCTCATCCGTTTGCTGAGTTTGTGTACGCCAGCGCACACCTGCTCGTTCGAGGGGCCTTGGCCGCTGTGTTCCGAGTACAGCGCAGTGACAATCTCCATAAATCAGCGCTCAGCCTCTTGGGGAACCAAGAGTCTCGGATGGTTTTGCTGGGTTTTTCAAGTGTCCCTTCAGCCTTCAAGAAGATCAGCAGCTGCTGCTGTGCTTACACAACTCAACATCACCACCTAGTGGTGGAAAAGACAGGTTGACAGGATCTCACTCAGACCAGAGACCTAATAAATTCCACACAGTGTCCTTAAAATTAGGAGTCCCGAACATATTCATGTCTAATCAGAATCAAAATGTTGTCTTAAATACCATGTTCTTTAAACTACAAAAAATAAATATGACTCCACGGTGAAATACAATAACTAAATAAAACCCCAATGACTGACATTTTGTTTCTCAGGGTGGTTTTATTAGAATCATCCAACATCATCAGATTTTGTCTCAAATTCCAGGCTTGTACAGACAACTGTGGCATCCTAAAGAGAACACAAAAGCACTTCACAGCGAAGGGCGAGAAGAAGAAAAAAAACAGCCCCTAATTTCTCATCAAGATCTCAAAATGGAGGTGTTACACTGAGGCACTGATCTACTGGACCCTTCAGGAGTCTGAGGATTAGATTTTTTTCTTTATTTTTTGCCTTTTTATTATTATTTTTTTTTAAACGAATACATCATACAGATCCTGTATCGCAGTATTAAAAGTAAAGCAAAACTTCTTCAGTTCTTATTCTTTATATATGCCATGTAACACTAATGCATCCCGGTTTCTTTTTATACTGGGACGGTTTAGATAAATCAGGACACGCATATCCGTCTTGGCTATCCGTCTGAGGAAGCCATAAAGAACGATGAGATTAAGCCCCGCCTTGGGAAATTAATCGAATTTGTTTAACTGACTGTGCTGAAAGAGAGGGTTTAGGACAAGCTGACCACCTTCGACCCTCGTTTACAAATGAATAAATGAGATTACGCGTGGGAGGGTGATTTTTACAGAGAAGTGTACAAATCGGTTTATTTATCTGAACGGCTTTCGGGCTTCCTCAACTCGGTTTAAAGGGCTAATGAGGTAGGAGGGCAAGGGGGACGGCCAGCCGACAAGCCAAAGCAAAGCCTTTTAAAATACAACGCTGACACGACGGAATGAAGTGGACGAACGCCATCATCCCATCGCTAGAGGTAAAAAAAAAACAATTAAAAAAAAAACAGAATATTTGAGATACTAGGTGTTTACTGTAGCTAGAACTTCTTTTAACAATCCCACATCCGTACGTTCCTAGACGTCATGTTACAGACACTATAGCGTCTCCAAACCTGAGCATTGGGAGAATTACAGACATGGCATTTAAAAAAACAAACGAAAGGAAAAAAAAAAAAAAAAAAAAAACAGGGAGGGGGAAGAGATGAGAAAACGGTTATCTGCGCCTCCCACGAACAGTCAACGTCTTGTCAAAAATTCATCCCTATGATAAAAAATAAAATAAAGTATATAGTAAAACACAGACGTTACATCTCTCCTTTAGTCATGTGATCAATGCATTGTCCTTCCATCACTACAGCCGAGATTAAAACATTACAGTATTTCACAGGCTGCTTTTCACATCGTAAGCTTTAAAACTTAATACACTTTTTTTTTTTGACATACAACAACTATTACCTTTTATCCTCTTTTTTTTTTCTTTTTTTCTTCAGTGAAGCAACATGGTTAAATTAAGAGGTGAATATGAAAGTTACGGACCATGTGACCCTAGCATAAAAGTTATTTAAAAAAATTTCTTTTTTTTGTTGCAGTTTTTAATAATCTGATTGCGTGCACTTTAGTAGTTCATGTTGTGTGCATTGAGCAGCGAGTCGAGCATGTTGAACGTGTCTGCGTAGTCCATGTGTTGGCCGTTGAGCAGCAGAGGCGCCGCGCTCTCTGCGCTCGGCCCCTCCCCTGGCCTCCTGTCAATCTTCCCCAGTTGGGCGTGGCTGGGAGGGGGCATGGCGGCGGGGACGGAAGGGGCGTGGCTCTTGGACGAGCGATGCGCTTTGTAGTGGCTGCCGTGTGCGTGCGTGTGAGAGTGTGTGTGCGAGTGTGACGTGTCGTGTTTCGAAGCTCTGTGTTTCTCGCGGCCCGAGCGAGGGCTATGCCGGCTCTTACTGCCGCTCTCCGACATCTTGATCTTCATCTTCAGCTCCTCCTGACTCGCCGAGCCGTTTTCCGTGGAGGAAGAGGATGACGAGGGGTGACGCCGTTTCAGCGAGCCGCTCTTCATCTCCCGCTCCTGTCCGGGCTGAGCGTATTTGACCCGCGCCGTAGAGGAAGATGATGAGGACGACGATGAGGATGCCGATGACATCAGCACTGCCGATAAAGACGAGGACGAAGCCAGGGTGGCGGTTTCAGGCAGCAGGTGACTGTGTTTGCGGCGCTGCAGCTGCTCGGCCGCCTGCTTCTCCCTGTATTTCTCCAGACTGAGTTTATTGGTGGCCGTGTGTTGCGTCTTGCTGCTTATCGGTACGGCCTGTAAGCTCACGTGGGCGTCGGCCTGAACGTACGAGGAGCTCGGGTCAGCCAGGCCGTTGACAGTGTCTAACGGGAACAAAGCGGAGGGATCTGGATACAAGCCCATCAAATCAGTCTTATGGTCAACCAGCAGGCTGTCCTGGCTTGGGGAAGTCTGGAAGGAGCTCCCCACCGACTGGCTCTCCGTTTTGGACCTTTTGGCAGCTTGAGTGGCCTAGAAACAGTAAATGCACAGAAGGAGGGGGGGAGGGGAGGGGGGTCAACTTTATCAAGCTTAAGCTACAAACTCTAAATGAGAGAATTTTTAAAAGTCTTCAAAATCTAAATAAGATGTGAGCTGATCACATACCCGCCAGTTTCTGATCCTTTTCAACCTGCTGGGCGTCTTCTCCAAAATCTGAAGGAACTCGTGCGTTAACTCTGGAAACAGACGGAATGGGCATTTACAGATTGAATGTGACAAGTCTACTGTATTCTAGACAGACGGATATTAATGGCAGACCAGTGGCTCGCTTAACTGAAGCTGCTCATTTCCATTTAAACACTGAAAACAGACAGACCCGCATTTTACTCCGATTAGACCTCACGTTACAAACACCGACAGGTGAAATGAATAACATCGATTACCTCGTTACGAAGGCAACTGTCACAGGGAGGGGATACATTAGGCATCAAATGAAATGTCACTTCTCATAGTTCTCAAATTGTGACATCTAGACCAGAGTATTTCCATAACGTCACGTATTGTGGTGTGTTCCTGGTGTCCAGTGATTTTAGAACCTACCACAAGCCGTGGAAGGGACGACAACCGGTAAATCAGTGACGGGGTCATGAGCACCCAAACTGAGCTAAGCAGAATATTTTTAAGATGATAACGAGGTATGAAAAAACAAAAACAAACAACAACAAAAAAACAATTCAGTGACGTATAGGGATTCTTTTCATGTGGCAAATCACCACACTGAAAAAATCAAAAAATTAGAATATTACTAAAGACCAATTTAAAAACAACAACAACAACAACAACAACAAAAAAAAGGTTTTTAACACAGAAATGTTGGACTATTGAAAAGTATGAACATGTACAGAACTTAATATTTGGTCTGA
>JAQMYL010000023.1:37930468-37944595 GCA_030014365.1 Clarias pachynema | reverse complement strand
TACCTAATTTACCACATTCTTATTTATAGTAAATAGGCTAATCTAATCTAATCTAATCTAATCTAATCTAATCTAATGGTAATGATCTGATGCTTTCAGGTCATCATTAGCATTCATTCATTCATAAACAATATTGCCAACATTAGTATTTGTTCTTTGATTCATTCATTCATTCAGACCACTTTTTTTTTACATCCACTGTTTTCTATCCTTCTGTTCCTTCCTTCTTTGCTATACCTCTTCTGTCTGTTTTATTTATTTTTTCTACCAAATTCACTCATTCATTCACTCACACTTGATCAGAGGTCAATAGATAATACTGAAATTAAATCTACCCCACATGTTACTACATTTCATGTGATTTATTCATTCATTAATTTGTTCATTTATAGATCATGGAGACAACATTAACATATGTTTATTCACTTGTTCTTTGATATATTGTTTGTTTGCTTGTTAGTTTATTGTTAAAATGGCAATTCATTCATTCATTCATTCATTCATATTTGGATCACATTGCCACATGGGTGTGTTTGCATTCATTGTCATGAATTCATTCATAGATTTTTTTTTTTTTTTTTTACATTTTATCATCATAGCCAACATTTGCATTCGTTTGCTTGTTTGAAGTTTCATCCATTCATTTGACCAGTCTCGTTCAGATTACATCTTTTCATTCATTCATTCATTCATAGTCCATGGTGCCAACATTAGCATGTGCTTGTTCACTTGTTCTTTGGTTTATTTGTTTGCATGTTTTGTTAGTTCTTTCATTCATTCATGCATTCATTCATTTGGTAACTCATATATAAATCACATTGTCACATCAATGTTTTTGCAGTTATTGTCATTTATTGAATTTATTGATATATAATTTTTATTCATAATTTTATCATCATAGCCAACATTTGCAAATGTTTGTTAGTTTTTTCATTCATGTGTTTATTAGTCCATTCATTAATTTGGTTTGCCAGACATTTTCAGATTTTTCCATTTTGTTTTTCATTCGTTCGTTCGTTCATTCATTCATTCATTCATTCATTCATCAATAGACCATCATGTCATCATTAGCATTTGTTCATTCATTCGTTCTAGACCATGATGCCAACATTAACATTTGTTCATTCACTCATTCATTCTTTTGTTTGTTTGTTCATTATTTTTTCATTCATTCATTCGTTTGTTAATTTACAGACAGTGGTGACAACATTGTTGTTTGACTTGTAATTCACTCATTCGTTTGTTTGTTTATTCATCATTACTGTTTGTTCTTTCATGCATGCATTTATTCATCCATCCATTCATTTGGCCAGCCTTTTTAAAAATTACATTATTTATGATGTTTTTCATTCATTCATTTTTTAAATTCATTCAGACCACAAGTTTTAGATCCAACATTTTCCTTCTTGTGTCTGTTTATTTTTTCTTATACCTAATTCATTTATTCATTCACGCACACATGTCCACATTATCTCAATAGATGATGCTGCTCCATCTCACCTCTTCTTTATTTCATTATTTCTTGATTTTCCCTCTGAAAGAGTCCGCGCGCTGCACGAGCACAGCGGAGTTGCGCGTGCAGGTGTTGCGGGGAGGCGCGCGGTTTGTGCGTTAGTCTGCGCGAGCGCTCGATGCGGAAGGACGCGCGCGCGTGTGTGTGCGCGCTCTGAACCACACATGTTCTGAAGTTAAAGTTTTTTTAATTAGAGCGCGCGTGCTGCATATTGTATCTCCACTTAACGCGTGCGTGTGGCGCGTGTGCGGGGTGGAGTGAGCGCGCGCGCGCGCGGGTGTGTTTGTGTGTGTGTGTGTGTTTGTCCTGGGGCTGAAGGGTGCGTGTCTCTCCTCCATTCCGTCGCCTCGCGCGCAGGTGCCACGTTCCTAACGTGCCGAGAGCTTTAAAGCGCGCGCATCACGCAGACACCATGGCGGAGGATCCGCAGCGCGCGGACGCACAGCAGCACCCGGAGTGTTTGAGCGGACGGAGGGAGACAGATAAAGACCGGGAGCGACAGGGACAGGGGGACGGAGGAAGTGGAGAGGAGAGACAAGAGGAGAAAGAGGGACAGGGATCCGGAGAGACTTTCACCATGGAGCATGAGATGAAGATCAGCGACGTGGAGGAGAAAGGTACAGGGGGGATGCAATACTTTATGCACACATGTGAGTGCGTGCAGATGTTGATGCATGACCCTGATGTTTTTTATGTTCTTTTGATACTTTGATATCTGAGGTACGAAGTAATGTGTGTGTGTGTGTGTGCAAGCAGGACACTTTCACCAACAAATAATACAGCAGTGTATACACACAGAACACTGTGCAGTAAAAAGTCACAGTATATCACTTATGATGAGAATCCTGAGAATTATTATTATTATTATTATTATTATTATTAGACACACACTGCAATCCTACAATTATTACACATAATTTCTTACAGTACTATATAGTACACTACCTTTATGTTCTTGACAGGTTTGTAGAAATAGTTAAAATATTAAAGCTAAAAATAAGCTGATCAGCTAGAATGTAATCAGTGATATTATTATTATTTCAGGTTGAAGCCCACGTACATGTCTATCTGTCTTTTCATACGGCAGAAGTCTCTGTCTAGCATATTATTACCTAGAAATTTTTTTAAGGTTGAGTATCTTACACCTTGTTTACACTTAGTTGTACCTCTTTCATTGTCAGCCAAAATACACTCCCTGTTCGGTAATCAGAGAGAATCTCAGATGAGAAATCGGAAAAGTAGATCGGATAAAGATTAAGTTTTGTCTTAAAATGACTCCAGCTCATTAAGATTCATTTATACTACTTCCACGCTGTTATTTCAGCAGGTTAAACTTCAGGAAGATATCTAAGTCCTGAAAAAGGTTAATTAAATTCTGTCCAGCAGTCGATTTAAGACACGCCCACAGTTTGATGCATACGCAGTACACTGTCAAAACTTGTGATTTATTATCTGCCACAAAACATCACAACATTTTGATTTCATTTATAGCGCAGGTTTAACTTCAGGCGAATACCTAAGGACTGGCATAGTTTCATTCTGGACAGACATACAGACATACTGTTTTCATCCTGTCTGAATGGTTTCTGGTCTTCCAATGTATGAAACGTAAAGATATCATTGAAAGACCTAGTTATGACCAATGAACAAACAGTTTATTTTATTTATATTAGATACATACTGTACTATGCTATTCTATGCTACATCATACTACAAGGAGTGTTCAAGTCAAAGCAGGACTTTTGATTGTACAGAATAAAAGAACACAGTTATGAAATTAAAAACTCCCTTTATTTCTCTATATAATCCTCCAGCTACACTAATGCACTAGAGATAAACATACTTTCGGACAAAAATTACAACCCAATCACAGAACGATAGTAAAGGACGTTGTGAAGACCCTGGAGGAAACTGGAGGTATAAAAGTATTTACAGTAGTAGATCTGAGCAAGAAATGAGCAAGGATTCCTTAAAAAAAAAGCAATCTGAGCAAGGATTTCTTTAAAAAAAAAAAAAGACAACTATAAATCTCAGTTACCAGTAATTAATGAAACAAAGTCTGTTGTGACAACGTTTTTGAGGACCCTTTAATCTCAGGTACAATTTGTGCAGGAAATTAGCTACTAAGTTTTACTAAGCATCTTGCAGAATTAACCGCAGTTCTTCTGATGACTTTGTTGCACTTGCTTCCTTTTTGCATGCAAAACTGAAAAGTAGTCACTTATATGCCGCTTTTTTTCTCGAGGCTAAATACTCAATACTTAATGTTTGAAACTGAGAAATGTTTTTATACTGACTCAATAATAGGTCATAAAATAAAATAAAACAACAATCTATAACAATAATTGTACTTAGACACACAGGATGTCTAAGACCTTTGCACCGTACTGGAGATCCATCGTAAATGAGACTGATATCGACCTGAAAGGCTCTTCAGCAAGCAAGAGGCCACTGCTCCAAAACCACCACCACCAAAAAAAATGGTTTGCAGCTGAACAAAGATCAGCATCATGTTGTAGGGGTGCTTTGCTGCAGGAGGGACTGGTGCACTTCACAAAATAGATCATCATGCATCATGAGGAAGGAAGATTAAGTTAAATCAATATATTGAAGCAACAACTCAAGACAAGATTGGGTACGAAAGTCTTCCAAATGGACAGTTTCAAGATTCAAGATTCAAAGAACTTTCCCAGAGGGAAATTGCTTCAGTGACCCCAAGCATACTTCTAAAGTTGTGTCAAAACATATTTAGGAGCATAAACTAGACATTTTGGAACAGCCATCACAAACCCCTGACCTCAATCCAATAGAAAATTGTGGGCAGAACTGAAAAAGCGTGTGCGAACAGAACGGCCTACAAACCTGACTCAGTTACACCAGTTCTGTCTGGAGGAAAAAGGCTAAAATTCCAGCAACTTATTCTGAGAAGATTGTGGAAGGTGACCTGAAAAGTTTGACCCAATTTAAATAATTTAAGGGCAATATTACCAATTACTAGCTAAGTGTATGGAAACGGCTGACCCACTGGAAATGTGCTGAAAGAAATAAAAGCTGAAATAAATCTTTCTCTTCACTATTATTCTGACATTTCATATTCATAAAATGAAGTAGTAATTCTACCTGACCTCAGGCAGGGAAAGTTTACTAAGATTAAATATCAGAAAAACTGAGTTTAAATGTATTTGGCTAAGGCGTATGTAAACATTTGGCTTGAACTGTAGAGTACAGTACAATATAAAGTACTGTTAAAGTAAACATATACATCAATACAATGACTAATGTTTTATATAATTCACAGACATACTGCAATTTACTGTAGTAGCATTTGTAATTTAAAGTATAGTAGACATATGCACCATACTATAAAACTATGCCATGTTATACTGCAATATATTATTATAGTACAGTACCTGTACTGTATATTATATGCTCTAACATATAAAGAATGTCACCTTCTAGTACGGGAACATACTAGAAGTGTGTAAATACTGTGCAGTTATAAAGGCAAAAAGTAAATAAAAAAAAAGCACAGTAATACTCTAAACAGTTTACATTTAGGATTGTATAATATGGAGAAGTATTGTATTGTATGGTGTTGTATGGTATGGTATGGTATCATACAGTGTGGTGTGATGTGCTATAGTATAGTATAGTATGGCATGGTATAGTGTAGTATGTTATGGTGTGGTGTGCTGTAGTATAGTATACTACAATACAGTATGGTGTAGAACAGTATTACAAACTGATGTACTGTAGTTACAATACACTATAGTACAGTACAGTACAGTATATTACAGTACTATATAATACATAGCATATTATGGCATCGTATTGTACGGTATAGTATATTATCGTATTGCAGTATAGTTTAGAATAGTATAGTGCAGTGTGGTATAGTGTAGTGTAGCGAGGTATGATGTGATATGGTGTAATATTCAAGGCTATAATGTATTCTGTATATGATATATTACTATACTATGCTATACTCTACAGGGTCCGATGAAAAAGGCTCCTCAGTGTTTTTGTTAATTATTAAAAAATCTAAAGGATTGCTAAATGCTAATGGACTTGACTGATTCATTCACTGACTCATTGATTGGATGTAATTAACAGATCTTCTAGAGAGCAGTCTGCGCCTGAAACCCCATGAGGCTCAAAGTTATCGGAAGAAAGCATTGTGGGTATCATGGGTGTCCATCGTGGTGACGCTGATCCTCGCCATCGCGGCATTCAGTAAGTAGTAACTGCCTCTCCATAAATGTTCATAAGCGTATGTGGAGTATTTGGTTAACTAATTAAAACATAAATAAATAGGAGGAACATTTCCTGCTGAATGATGTTGACTTTAGAGCGGCCTGATAAGCGTTATTCCAGGATCGATGCTTTTTAACCATATTCACCAGTGTATCCACAAACATCTCTGAAATTCATGAATTTGGAGATTTTCGCACACATTGGAGATTATTTGACAGGCAGGCTATGAATCTCTTCGGTTTTTCATACATGTACAGGTCACTCTTCACTTTGCTGCAGCTCCTAGCAAACGGCATTAATTATTACCTCTGAAAAACAAACATCTAATGTTGACACAGTTTGTGTGCTTTTTAAATATATGTCTCGATCTGTAAATATTCAGGTATTGACAAATGTATTGTTATGTAAGCTGTCTCCTACATTATATTATAGCTGAAATGAAATGACGAATAAAAACCTCGAGAGTTAAAAGAGAACCCATCCTCTTCTGGGTGAAACTAGGTGGGGCGATTTTGAGTCATTGTCCATATTTTTAAAGGGACGGTGTTTACCATATATATGGCAGTTCGAGGGAGTTTCTTTATACTAATGAGGCTGGGAAATCAATCAATGTGTGGTATTTATCAATGACCATTGCTTGTAGCTGTGACTACAAATGTGTTGTAAGGACACAAATTCATTACTACGGTTCTGCGCACACTTGGATAAATGAGACCTTGTACTTACAGTATGGATGATGTAACTTCTGTACAACCAGGATTAAAGCGTTCCCAGCTGTATTGCCTGATCAGATTCAGCAAATTGCTGGGAAACACATTATATGGCGCTTCTGACAGTGTACAAGTATAGTATAATGTGCTACTGTATAGTATATTGTAGTACAGTACAATATAATACAATACAGTAAAGTATAGTATGGCATAGTGTAGTGCAGCATAGTATAGTATAGTATGGTGTGGTGTGGTATGGAGTGGTTGTATTGTATGTAGTATTGTATAGTATAATACAGAGTAGTACAGTACAGTGTGGCATAATGCATAACATAGCATAGCATAGTGTAGCAAGGTATGATGTGATGTGGTGTAATATTCAATGCTATACTGTATTTTAGTATATAATATATTATTATACTCGCTATTTAATTGAATCTTTTGGCCCATGGCTAAAATGCTATAATGTTTTTTCTGGACATTATGTATACTTGTATGTATACTTTAAATGTTTAAATTATTTTAGATAAATGCTTCTGCCAAATGAACAAATATAAAATACAAATATCATTTGTGTAGCTTTATTTTCTCAGGGATTATTCTCTTTAAGTTGTTCATGACATCACCATCCGGGTTCATGTTCGGTGAATTATAAATGCCCGGGGATACATTTTGCACCTGTAATAACGTGTCAGATATGTGAAACATGATGCTATTTTGCAGAAATATTTTTACTAAATACCCCAGTGTAAAATGTATAATATCATACATAAAAAAAAAAGCACTTTATTCTTTACATTGTTATATGTTTCAGTTTCCTGTCAATGTGTGAGATGTTTTTTTTTTTCTTGTGCAAGAGATTGTTATTACCTTGAGCCGTGTCTCCCTGAGAGCCCCATGACTCATCTCATACTCTCTCATCCTCTGTTTCCGTCTCTCTCTCTCTCTCTCTCTCTCTCTCTCTCTCTCTCTCTCTCTCTCTCTCACTCTCCTTCTCTCTCTTGGCCTGGGACTTGGAGAGTTTTGTATCCAAGCTTGGAAAAATGCTGTCACATAGCAACACAAGATAAGATGACAGATGCGTAAGACATTGTATCTTGGCTTTGAAATCAACCGTAACAGAACAAAACACACACACATACACACCAGAACATCCTATTTACAGCAAGAAGTTTGACAATTTTTGGTATACTTTTGCAGAGCATGTCGATTTGTAAACGAATAAACCACAAAAAGTTGTGGATAATGCCAGAACCAGACATCTGCACATAGCTAGAAGGATATTTATTTATTGTTTGTTTGTCTGCCAGATTTGAATGTTCTTTCGAGATCATACAGTCATGCTGGAGTAGGGTAGGCTTTGGATCCATATCTAGAGATGCTTAAAAAGCTTGCTTCCACAGTGTATATAAGGTACTATAAAGGCCTAATGTAAAGACCATGTAATGAGAACAGTGTGTGTTCTGTGGTGCGCAGTCAGCAAAAGAGACAAAGCATGTGTTAGGCTTTATCACTCTCAGGAGGAAAATGGTGTTTCTGGTGTCCATAAATAAGATTTTAGATTATTATTAGAAATTTTTATTTTGCACAGTATGTATTATATTTGGCAGCACGGTACTTAGCACTGTGGCTTTGCACCTCCAGGGTCCGGGTTCGATTCCCACCTCAGGATCTGTGTGCATCTAGTTTGCATGTTCCCCCCAGAGCTTGGTGGGTTTCCTCCAGGTACTTCGGTTTCCTCCCAGATTAGGCTAATTGGAGATGAAAAAAAACCCCACTTCCACTTTCAACAGCACAAAAGGCTGGTGTTTTCCAGAGCACAAAAAGGCACGCCTGAATACTGAAAGAACAGAAAAGAAAACAGGATGCATTTTAAACAGATATAAATATACATACAAATAGGATGTACACTATTAGATTTTTTTTTTTTTTTGAAAGCTTGACTGAAACATTCACAAGGCATCTGATTTAAAAGAGAGATGTGCATCTGGTTTGGGAATTGGAGCTTTTATGTTCCTATAGGCGAAGGGTTAGATATGAGCCTAGTGCAACAAAGAGCTCATTTATTAATATGGTATTAAGGCAGTGCATGCTACATTTACAGCCTCCATGCATTCATCCTTAGTAACTGCCTGGTCAGAGTAACAGTGATTTAAACTAGGTCAGCTTGTTTACTGTATATTGTGTGACTAAATTCTTTAAACAAAAAATGTCCAGGAATATAAAAAGTAAACTACTCAGTTTACAAGCTAGGCTTGTGCGATATTGATTTTTACCAATATCGCAATAAATGGTTTGATTCTTTAGACCTGCTAGAGCCTATAAAGAGCAATATGATATCCCATAAGCCTCTGGTTTTTTTAGTTTTTTATCATGTTGGTTCTCACTCTCACTCCAGTGCTGATTCAGGAGCACAGATAGATAAAATTATATACAGTAAGTCCTCTACATACAAACATTCGAATTACAAACTTTCGAAGATACAAACATGCTTTAGCGTGGAAGTTACATCACATGTCCAGCATACTTTGTCATGTGCATGCAGCGTGCACCCCAGGATATCCGGAAGCAAGCATAAAAGCAGCAGCATAACAATGCAGACAAAAGTGACAATCGAGAGAATGGAGCGAGGTGAAAAGATGGCATACACTGCCTGTTCTTTTAACATGAATTGTTCAACCACCGGCACGATTCTAAAGAACAAGGAGAAGATCATGGATTTTTGTTAGTTTTATACGGTGCATAACCAAGTGTGTTAGTATCCTAGTACCTAGACAATGTTTGTTGGACTTACAAACAAATGGGACTTAGGAACAAGCTCTCGGAACGGAACTTGTTCGTATGTTGGGGACTTACTGTACCATGTTAAGCCTTAAACAAAACCTTCCTTTTTTATTATAGTGTAAGAATAAAATAGGACTACTAATATTTGAGGCAGTATCATTGCTAGATTTATCCTGGAATGACCAAAGAAAGTTACAATTAAGGTTCTTAGTGTACCAGCTAACCCTGGGTTATGATTTGATTTGTGCTGGACCAACAATTTGAACCGTTGTGTGTTAAAGTCTAAACGGTGATATTGCCTTAGTGTTGTTATCTTCCATACTATGGCCAGGTGTATTGAATCTGTGCCTGTTTACAGTAGGTATTAATAAACAGATACTGTACGTAGACATTTTGGGAAAACTGGATTAATCTGTGCAGAGACAAGTGAAAAAATCAGAGCTTGAATGGATTGGGCTTCTTTTGTCATGCAGACCTGAAGTGATTCTAAATAACAAGTAGAAGATGTGAATCATTTCTGGGACGTATCATCTCTAGTGCTTTGCATGTGGACATTTCCCCAGGCAAAACACCAGGATGGACCAGGGTCTACCACAAACAAAGGCGAGGTCTTTAAATCGACCGTGTGCTGCCCCTGTGAATTTAATCTTTAATAAATAAGAGTGAGTTACAAATCTAGATCCATGAACTGCTAAAAAAAACAGCTCTTGGTAGTGGACATAAATCAATTAAATCAATAAATACTGTGCTGTATGAAGAGACAAGGTCTTTGCCCTATTCTGTAGTAGCTACTTTCATGCTAGGCTCATACATCAAGGTCGGTGTTCATAAATGAACACACAGCACAAAGAAAAACAAAATGACCTCTGGCTATGTTATAGGTAAGAGCTACATGTAGAAATGATTTAATGACACAGTGGCGGCATGGTGGCTTAGCACTGTCCTATTCCCTCCAAGGTCCGGGTTCGATTCCCTCCTCAGGTCTGTGTGCATGGAGTTTTCTCCCCGTGCCTGGTGGGTTTCCTCAGGGTACTCCGGTTTCCTCCCACAGTCCAAAGACATGCAGGTTAGGTAACTTGGCGTCCACAAATTGCCCGAAGTTAATGAGTGTGTGTGTGTGTGTGTGCCCTGTGATGGATTGGTATCCTGTCCAGGGTGTACCCTGCCTTGTGCCCTAAGTCTCCTTGGATAGGATCCCAGGCCGCCCGCGACCCTGAATACAGGAAAGTATACAGTAGATAATGCATAATGACACAGTTATTTAAATGTTACCTTACAGTATGCTAAACTACCATTTTTTAGCAGGCTTCATGGTAATTTACACAGTTTATTATACAGAAATCATTTTAATTGGTGGGTTTTAAGATGTCACAGTCCAAAGACATGCAGATTATTCTAATTGGCGTCCCTAAATTGCCCGTAGTGTGTGAATGACAATCAGGTGTCGAGCTGGCAACCCAACTCTTTAAGTACCCGCCGGATATATCTCCGTCCTATCTAAGTTTTGAGAAGTTTAAGTCACTTTTTATCACCTTTAACTTTATCACTGCTTTTGCAACTTTCCAGCTCAGCCCAGCATATTTTGCTATATTTAGCCATATTTTCACATGTTGGATGGAAACCCTGCAAAATAGTTCAAAAAGTGTAAAAGTCTGCTACATTGATTTAAAGTCACTCTGAATCTCCGGCAACCTCTATTATAAATAGCAAAAAGTCATAAAAAAAGCACATACATTTTTTTTTTCAGCTGGAAATACTAATAATAAAATAAAACAAAAACAAAACTTGATTACGAGCAAAGAGAAGTTTTGATAAAAAATGAAGAAAAAAAATGTCAAGTTATATTATGCTTTAGATACATTTTCTTGTGCATTCAAGATGCTATTGTGTTTCTGTTTATTATTTTAAATGATGTTTATCAAGTAATAGCTCAGGGGCAGCAAAGTGGTGTAGTGGGTTGGCACTGACGCCTTGCACATCCTAAGTCTCCTGGGATAGGCTCCAGGCCCTCCGTGACCTTGTATACAGGATAAAGCGGTATAGATGATGAGTGCATGGTGAGTAATAGCTTGTGCTATTCTAGCTTATTCGACGTTTATTAATTTGCTAATCTTCAATTAGAACAGAAACAAAGAGCAAAAAGATCAGGAGACTTGGACTAAATGGACAAACAGCACAATCTTGCCTTTATTAGAAAGACCACAAACAAATGGGCTGAAATAACAGTTGTGCATAGAACAGCTAGAACAGGTGGTTTTGTGGTTAGCACTGTCACCTTGCATCTCCTGGGTCTGGGTTCGATTCCTGCCTTGGAGATTATGTGTGCATGGAGATTGCATGTTCTCCTTGTGCTTAGTGGGTTTCCTCCGGGTACTCCGGTTTCCTCCCACAGTCCAAAAACTAATTAGGCTAATTGGCTTTTACAAATTGCCAGTAGTGTGTGAATGCACGTGTAAATGTTGACCGGAGGTCCTACCACGGTCGGAAAATGGGGATAAATAGAATGGTAACCACTACTGGCCCCCACGGTCCCTAGTTGAACTACAGAGGTTCCAAGATGGATGGATTTATTATCTATAGCTCTCAAAAACTTCCTGACGAGCTCGCTATGTTTTTGATTTGATATCTGAAGTTTGCACCAAATCAGGATAAAATGTAGGAAAGTCCCCCATCACTCAAGACGTCCAAGAGCTCTAACTGCTTTATGACCTACTACATGCTGGATAAGTAGGGGACAGTGGTGGCTCAGTGTGTTAAGGCTCAGTGTGTTAAAGCTCTGAGTTACGGATCGGAAGAGCGACGGTTCGAGCCCCAGCTCCACCGGGTTGCCGCTGTTGGGCCCTTGAGCTAGACCCTTAACCCTGTCTGCTCCAGGGGCACCGTAATATGGCTGAGCCTGCACTCTGACCCCTGCCTACTAACATGAACCTGGGATATTCGAAGAATAAAGAATTTCACTGTGCAGTAATGTATGTGTGACGAATAAAGGCTGAACTATAAAGCAGTGGATTTCTCAGCTCCCAGCACATCTGATTTAACTGATCAGCTAATTAACAGCCTTTGCTTAATTAAAATGTGTGTGATCGAGCACGAAAAACAGGAAAATGTACAAGACAGATTGTCAGACAAGAAAAAACAAACAGATTGTCATTTTCTCATCAGCTTTCGTAAACTCGAGCGAAACCTTTGGACGGACCGTTTCAATGACTGACCGTGTTTTGTTCTGTGAGGTATTGCGTCTCGGCTTTGAGTCTCTACATCAAATCAGCTTTTCAGTCGTGGCACTTGCCTGTTCTGAGTGCACTCCGGGCAGGCAAGTGCTACGACTGAAAAGCAACACTTGATCGATAGAGCAAAATGCACTTGGAGTGTGCAATTACCGAGATGGGGAAAGAAAAGATAATCAGTTTAGCACATGAAAGCCAAACACTTGATCCTAGATCATTATTTTTGGAGGACTGTGACACATGCAAGGACCTAAGCTAGCATTCAGCTGTTAAGGGATCTCTAACACATGTTTGTGCTTGTGTTGTCTAATTAGATTTGATGAGGAACTGAATGTGCGGTCATTTATTGTGATATCTGTGATAGTGAATAGAGCACATATCTGTGATTTAATTCCAGACCTCTAAAAATAATATCACACTTCAGTGTGAGCCTTGATTCGTTTCACAAACTGCTCGGTATGTATGTGTGTGTGAGTGTGAGTGTGTGTGTGAGTGAGAGGTGTAATAAGAGATGGGGAAGGAGGAGTTGTGTTAATGTATGCCAGACTGATAGCTCTAGACACCTTATGGCATTCTGAAAGAGCAATTAACACAGTCAGTGACAGCACTTCTGCATGCACACACACACACACACACACACACACACACACACACACACACACACATACACGTACATATACACATATGTGTGGTAGTTTAAATGAATCTGGGACAGCTTCAGCATGCCTTGGTTAAAGAAAATATATATAATTTTTTTTCACCCATCTTCTAAACCACTTATGGGTGCCGATCCATCACGGGGCACACACACCAGGCAGTTTGGGAACGCAAAATTAATAATCCGCATGCCTTTGGCTGGTGCGAGGAAACCCACCAAGCATGGGGAGAACATGCAAACTCCATGAGCACAGACCTGAGGCAGGAATCGAATCCTTGATCCTGGTGGTATCGCCTTACAGTCGGAGACAAAACAATAGCAGAACAATAACATGTTGATTATCTGATTATAAACAGGATTAACTGATGCTTTTTTCACACATCTTTTCACATGCAGTAATGTTGTGGCAGACTTCACAACTTATTCTAAAGTGTGTGAAATGGATAAAGTAAGTAATAAGGATATTAATTTGCAGACGTTTGGTTTGTTATCATCATGTGATTACCTTAGACGTGGCTTGGTGGTGCTTGCTAGCATTAGCGTTAGCTCATTCAGTGCTCTGAATGCGAATGAGACAATGGACGATGTCTGCTTTCGGCAGAGGTGGGTAGAGGAGCCAAAACTGTGCTCAAGTAAAAGTAGCTGTACTTCAAAATAATATTAATCGCGTAGAAGTAAAAAAGTAGTCAACCAAAACATTACTCAAGTAAGAGTTTTGGTGAAAAGACTACTCAAGTACTGAGTAACTGTTTCGTCGTAATGTCCGATTTATTATAATTCTTTTAAATTATGTAAGCAGCCAGATAAAATGATACATTAAATTTATTAAGTTACTTAAATTTATTTAACTGATACAGTTAAATGAAATGAACTGAACACTTTCTAACTCCTGATCGTTCCTGATTTTTTATTTCTTTCTACATTGTAAAGGAATGCTGAAGGCGTCCAAAAAATGCATGAATCTCCTTTGAACAGTTGATA
>JAQMYL010000023.1:37908847-37922641 GCA_030014365.1 Clarias pachynema | reverse complement strand
GTCTTGACTAAAACAACATGCATGAGGAATCACAAAGGAGTTTTCATTTTCTGCAATGGAAAAGTACTCGAACTAGTAACTTTTATCAGGAAGTAACGCAGTAATGTAACTGATTACTTTTTAAAGACAGTAATTTTGTAATGTAATTGGTTACTTTAAAAAGTAACGTCCCCCAACACTGGTCATAACACAGATGATGTGTCTGAAAGCTCTCAGATCGCAGACTCAGCGCTCTTTTGAAAATTCTGCTGAGTGCATTTGAAATATTATGGTTGTGGTGAAGTCAAAAACACGATGCTGGGTTACATTACAAGCTCAAGATTCAGGGATACAGAATTAAAAGCAAAACCAACCAACCGACATAGCAACCTCTTAGAAAAAAAAAAAACTCTTTAAGGAATGGGGATCCAAGGTTTGAGATTTTACACAAATAGTATTTTGGTATGTATTCCAAATATTAATGAGAAAGATTAATGAACACTAAACATGATAAAAACAAAAGATAATACAGCTCATTATAATATGCTTTATTATACAACAGTAAGTTCTGACTGAGTAATCTAATTGGACAAGAGACATTCCATGAGTGGTGATAATAGAGCATAACAGCACTGGGACTTTATATTTATATGTATCACACTGCGTCACAGGTGTTCTAACAATTGTTAATCATGTTACATAGTGCACTACCTTTCCATTTAACACTATTTGGGGTTTAGCCACAAAACACGGAAGATATAATACTTTAAAGTGGAATAAGTGGAAATATTAAGTAAATTTCTCATTTTTTGGTTACATAGTGAGAACTTGAAGGTAAGAACTTGAAACTACTTTCACCCCTGTTAATCACAAAACATGGGTGTTGCTCACTAACTGTCGCTCGCTAGCTCTGCCATTTGCGGTTAGTTAGTTCCACTAGTGGTGGAAGGAGCAAAATAACTGGTTAAATGAAAAAAAAATCATAATCTGTTTATAATAAATGGAGTTTGTAGACTAGACGTAATAAAAGCAATATCGCACTCTCTCTCGCGTGATATTGATTCATTTTATTGCTGTAAACGTGTGCTGTGTCTAGGCAGGATGCATGTATGGGTGTGAGTTCAGTAAAGAGATGAAATCACAAGTTAATAAATCAATGGGTGTAGAGAGAGAGAGAGAGACAGAGTGAGCACCAAAACCCAAATCAAGGCACGAAAGGCGAATCTGTGATTTTATTTTTGACTGAAACTGTTTGCCTATCAGCAATCAAAAACTGTCATAAAACCACTGAAAATGTTCTAAGAAATTCACACAATTAGTAAACACAACCGGATGATTTTAATCACATTGGATGAACGTCATTGAAGTTTCCCTAGACGCTGATAGTTTTATCGTTTCCGTCTTTGTGTCTTTCCCTGATAAAACAGTGATAAAACTTTAAAACCAGTTTAGATCTCCTCTTCGCTTTTGAAGTTAGGAACATTCTCGCAAGCATACTAATTAGGCATGAATTGTAGCCTTTGGGACGTAGTCTAGTTACAGTCCACTGGATATTCATTCATCATGTTAGTCTTAAATAATTCCCTTTCTTTCTTTCTTTCTTTCTTTTTAAAAAGGAAAGCAGCAGCACTGTAAAGCTATAGAGTGAGGGTCAAGGGTTCGATTCTCGCCTCGGAGTCTGTGTGCATGGAGTTAGCATGTTCCCCCTTGCTTGGTGGGTTTGCTTAGACGCCCTGGTTAGATCCTACAGTCCAAAGACATGCAGATTGCCTGTAGTGTGTGAATGAACACCCGTACAGAGTGTCTCCCGCTTCGTGCCCTAAATCTCCTGGGAAAGGATCCAGGCCCTCCTCGACCCTGTATACAGGATAAAGCGGTGTAGACGATGAATGAGTGAGTGTGTAAGTATGGGTGGTTCAATTTGCACAAGTTGGTAGAGAATAGATTTGAGTGCTGGTTAAAGCTTTTCTTTACACATCTTTATCCACTGGTGGTGTATCTCCACCATATCAGTGGTGTATCTCCATAATGATTCTGTAGCACAGTATGAGACCATCAACTGCAACAAAGGGGATAAAAAAGTTGCGCCCGCTTTTCCGTTACTTTTGGTACAATCCTCATATAAAACCAAAGTTTTTTTTTTTAATTCCTTATTTATACAAATATCTTTGATGGTATGAAAAACATGTCAGTCATTTTATAGACACCTTAAGGCCTAGCGTACTGTACTGTAGATTCTGAGTTTCATGAACATGAGTGTGAATGGGCTTAAAACCTGTTGAATATGTTGAACCTACTTTAAGACTGCGTAAGAATACACTGCAGATCAGACTTATGAGCTTTGGTTAAGATGTGTGTGTGTGTGTGTGTGTGGTTTGAGTATATATCTAGAGACATGAGTTTCAATGAGTTGCATCATTACTAGCAGTTTCAGAGCTGCAGGTTGCGCGTCACTATCTAGCCCGACGCAACTAGTCTAGCGTGACACATTCTAGCTGAAAGAACATGACCAATCCATACCAATCCGTTCCAATCCATACCAAAACATGACCAATCCATACCGATGTTCGGATGTGTATGAGAATGATTATGATTTTGAAAGAAGCTTTATCCAGAGAAAAGCCACGTATTGACCTGTTACGCCCTATTGATGCACACAAGCTTCCGTGCTGCGCACTGTCGGGTCCAGAATCGAATACTTAACCTGAGCAACGAGTGCACTTTAAGAATCGGTATATCCTGGTTCATCCCAAAGCAGCAAAGCCACAAAAAATAAACTGATTTATTTGCTTGATGATTTTTTTTTTTTGCCTTTAACAATGGAAAAGATGACCGGTTGGCTACCTTTCTGAATTATTAGTCAGCTGATGAAAATGAATGGTGACATGGTGCTAACTGATACTTTATGGATGGCTCTTTAAATGCAGACAACAAGATCTAGAATGTTTCATCAGGGAGTCTGGTTTTCATACATTCATACAGATTTCCTGTGGATATGCAACTGTCACAATATTTTGTTTTCATAAAGGGAACAGCTAGACATGTCAGAGTACTTTAAATGATAAATCCTATTTTGTCTTATTAATATATAATAATAAACTAGCGTTAGTACTAGACGGGAAAAGAGTTTGTAGAAATAGTTTAAAGTTTAAAGCTAAAAATAAGCTGATCAGCTTTAATGTAATCACTGATGTTATTATTTTAGGTTGAAGTCCTGTCTGTCTGTCTTTCTGATCTAACTTAATAAAATTTTGTAAATTTTGTAAGGTATCTTACTTCTTGTTTACGCTAAGTTGTACTTCTTTCGTCATCAGCCAAATACACTCCCTGTTCGGTAATCAGAGAGTGAATCACAGATGAGAAATCGAAAAAGTAAATCAGATAAGGATTAAGTTTTGTCCCAAAATAACTTCAGTGCTCTTATTTCAGCGAAAGTGAAAATATGAACTAATACCAGTAAAAATATTCAGCTTATCTTTTCTAATTAATATCTATAGGTGCAGGTGTTTGTTTACATTGAGCGAGTAGTGCATTAATAACTTATTTTCAAGTAGATTATTAAAATCTGGCACATAACTTTTCATAACATCGCTTTTACTTAACATTCTGATTTCACTTATGGTGCAGGTTAAACTTTAACCAGATATCTAAGTACTGCAAAAAGTTTCAATAAATTCTGTCCAGCGGTTGATTTAAGACGCGCCCACAGTTTGACGCGTGAGCAGAAAACCGCTTATAATTTTCTTTCTACTCAACATTTTGATTTCATTCATGGCACAGGTTTAACTTCAGGCAAATACCCAATGACTGGCAAAGTTTCATTAAATTCTGGTCATCCAGTTTTGTGTGATGCTGTGACAAAATCTGGCTGGACAGACATACAGACATACAGACAGAAAAATGTCTGGTTTCTGGTCCTCTAATGTATGAAATGTGAAGATATCATCGAAAGAGTGAGTTCTGACCAATGTACAGACAAAACCTTTCTTTTATTTATGTAGATTTACTATAATCAATGGCAGGTTTTTTCACGGAGTCTTGGTAAGCATATGGTAAAATGGTTGTACCATTGAGACCCGGGTTTAGATCACGACCAGGGCACAGGCTTTCTTGCAGATAGAACGAGAGAAAAAGCCACTATCAGCCATATTGTACTTCATTTGACAGATAATAAATAATACAGTAAGTCGTGTTTTGAAGTCATGTTTGCATCATGGTATTGGAGCCATTAGTTCTTCGTCATTTAGACGTCATTTCATCAAAGTAATTCCAAACGTTCAGAAACAACAGCGTCCCAATGTCCGTAACATTGCCAAATTAACATCGCCACAACGTTTGGACAAACTGAAAGTCCTTCTGAGCTAGCCTGGAGTACGTTGCATTAAAAGCAACCCTCTAACGTACAGTGTGTATGTGACTCTTTGTTCACAGTGAGCAGGAAGTCTTTTAGTGGTGCTTTGAGCTCAGTGCAGTGAGTGCAGCCATTTTATTAGTATTGACTCTCGCAAATTGAGTCACTCACTCAAATTACAAAGGATCAGCCTTGGTCACATGATCATCGTCATCTTATTTTTGTACAAATCGTGTCTCTACTTTACATTTTCACTCAGTTCCACTCAGTAAGTCATTGTTTAAATGCAGTTCATTTCCATAATTAACAGCACTAGCAGTGTAAAGCTTTGTTGTAGCTGGTTTGATTTGATCAAATCGTTTGATCCTGGTCAAAGCAGACTTCTGATTTTGTCATCTTTTCCAGCTGTTTCTACGATGAGAAGCAGCGCCTCCGCGTTCGGCTTTGCTGTGAGTAACTCTATTTTTACCCAAACACTTCTTTCCCCCCCCCACATCACATTAAGGATATTTTTGCACCTGTGGTTCACACCGATCAATCGTTTGTGTGTTGCTTTGCAGTTTGACGCCACACTAGACGTCCTGAGCTCCATCATCGTGGTGTGGCGTTACAGCAACGCAGCGGCCGTGCACTCGGCACACAGAGAGCACATGTGAGTACCGAGACCATACCGGCGCTTAAAAGTGTTTGAAGTGGATTTTGTCTCTCTTCTATTCAGAGAACTGAGAATCAAAGCCGCATTTGGTTGCTATTGGACACATAAGATGCCAAAGCAGCTCAGATATAAGCAGCCACATGCACACAGCTTTAACAGCATTTGGAATATAGGCCAGTGCTTGTATGATATTTTTGTTTTATGCCTTAGCTATGAACTTTGCTCTAAGACACAGCTTCATTAATGTTGCATCGTGATCCCGCACAGGCAATCAGATTCGGATGAGTTGATCGCCATCATTCCATGGTGTTATGTGAACCAGGATTACGCCGTTACTCATTTACTGAGCAGTGAGTGTTAAACATAGCCTTGCTCAAACCAATGGGAATCATCCAGCAGGACCAGTCTACTGGTCAGCTCAGGCAGCGGGAGGTATTCGCAAATATCCTTGCATAAGACAACCATATGTTTTTATAGTCAAATAAAAGACACATGGCGGCACGGTGGTGTGGTGGCCTCGCACCTCCAGATTCGATTCCTGTCTCAGGTCTGTGTGTGTGTGTGTGTGTGTGTGTGTGTGTGTATGGAGTTTCCATGTATTTGGTGGGTTTCCTCCTGGTACTCCGGGTTCCTCCCATGATCCGAAGACATGCAGATTAGGCTAATTAGTCTTCCCAAATATCCTGTAGTACGTATGAGTTTGTTTGTGCTCCGCGATGGATTGGCACCCTGTTCAGGGTGCAACCTGCTTCGTGCCTTAAGTCTCCTGGGATAGGCTCAAGGCGACTCAAGGTGACCCTGTACACACAATAAAGCAAAAAAGAAAATGAATGAATAAATAAAATAAGGAAATGTGTAACTGATTAAATTTCTTGTGTGACCTCTAGTGGCAAGCAGGGGTATTGTCTTGGCGTGTTACGACAGAAGGTGTATATATAAGATAGACACATGAAACGTTAGTTTCAAAGCTAGCTACCAAAGCTAGTTTTACACATATACTTAAAGTGAGTTCGCTAGACATTAAGCTAAAACAGCAGGCACAATTCATTTAAAAGGAAGATCTACTGTACCAGTGGGTAGCGCTGTTTCTTCACACTTACAGGGTTGTGGGTTCGAATCTCAACTCTGGTCTCTGTGCATGTTCTCTCTATGCATGTGTTTAGAAGGTTTCCATCGGGTGCTTTAGTTTTTCAGTTCCAAGACGTGTATTGTAGGCTGATTGGTGTTTATGCTTGTGATGTGTGAAAGGTTGGAACTCCATCCAGTGTGACCAATGCTTCCAGACCTCACAGACCCGTAAGTGATATGGAAAATAGAGCGAGGTTTTTTTCTTCGCTGGGGAAAGAGGGGCGTTCAAGTCAAACTGGGACTCTTGATAGAAAGTAGAATGTTTTTCTCAGTACGCCAGAGCCATGAACGGACTGCCTGCTTCATATCTGAAGCGCTGGCCTCCCAGGAACTCCTTTAATGGCCCAAACATGTGGAAATGGCTTGGAGTGAGGGCAGAACTGTACGGTGGGATGTGACAATAACTCCCAGGTGAGTTCCTATTATGTGCAGGTGGTGTTGGTGAATAATTGTGTGTTCACACAGACAGATGCGTCTCTTCTGCTGATTTTAAGGATCAGGCATCTTCTGTAAATGTCAACCGGATTTCATGTTTCCATCACCACAAATCCTGGTTTGACTTGAACACACCGTGTAGTATAAAATCGATAAAAATAATAATAAAGGGATTATGCGTGTAGATTTACTGCTTTCAGTTTATAAAAATGTATTTGGGACATGCTGCTTTTTTGGGATGTAAGGTTTATTTCTCTTTTACTCTTTATCCAGTTATAGGGTTAGGGTTACAGTTACCATAACCCTAACCCCTATGTAGTTACACATAAAACAAGCAGGTTTTTATGGTTAAGGTTTACATTATGTTTTATAGAAACTGGAAATCAGTCCTGAAGGCTTTCCTTGATCAAGGTTAAAGAATATCTGTGTGTACTCTGGAGGCTCCTTCAAAAATGCTAAATAAAGATAAGGGGCATTTATCCATAAGAAATTAAATGTTGCCCTGGACTGAGTGCCAATCCATCGCAGAACACACACACTTTTACACACACACACTCATACACACACTATGGGCAGTTTGGGAATGCCAATTTGCCAAGTCTGCATATCTTTGGACTGTGGGAGGAAACCGGAGTACCCAGAGGAAACCCACCAAGCACTGGGAGAACATGCAAACTCCATGGGCACAGACCCTGAGGTGGGAGCCTGGTGGGAATCGAACCTGTCCCCTGGAGGTGCAAAGCGCTAACCACTAAGCCACCGTGCTGCATAATTAAACAACAGCCTCAATTAAATACTGAATATATGTTTAGTTCATGTCCATCACAGTGAATGTGGACGATCACCTCTATTACTCAAAAAGATGGGGGAGAAGAGTCAGGTGGCTTGTGTCTCATGGGGCAAAGGAAAAGCGGCATTCAGTTAGAAGCTGGACCTCTTAGATGCACGCTCTCCTGTGGGTGGTAGTCGATCCAGTGAGTGTTATCAGAGCCGGGCGAGAGAATAGCAGCGACTAAAGGTCAGCCAGGCTTTTGTGTGCTAAGTGAAAGACTGGGAAGTGGAGGACAAGCAGAGACAGATGGAGGAGAAAAAAAGAGAGGAGTGAAGAAATGCATGCTAGGAGCTCGAAGCGAGCCACAGTCTCCTGAGGATTCTGTGGAGAAGCAGAACGGAGATGGGGATGGGGGAGAGAGAGAGAGAGAGATGAGACATGACACAGCTGAGCCTGGAACCTGAGATGTAGTTTAGTGTAGTGCGTTCCTGTCACACGGTGAGTGGAAAGGAAAGGAAAGGGAAGAAAAGTGTCGATTCGGTTCTGGCAGCTCTGTAGCGTGGAAGTTGAACATTCTCCAGCTTTCTCGTTATAGCTCCGTTTAAACATGGCTGTGCTCGGGTTGCAGTCGTTGAAGCACCAGGAGTCTCTTTCGCCAGGAAAAAAATAAATAAAAATGATGCAGGCAGATGGGCAGAGAACAAGACAGAGAAAGAGAGGAAGAGAGTGTAGAACCAGGCTCTCTGAAAGGCACACTAGAGCCTCGTGAGTGGCTGTGGCTCGTTTAAACAGCCTCTAATGACAGGAGCGGGTTGTCCATGTCACTTGCTTCATTAGCCAGCAGATTTATGCACACACACACACACACACACACACACACACACACATTTGCAAGTGAGTGATGAGGTGAGTGAGCGAACGGAGAAAACACTGGACGGAGCAATGAAGCTATGTGAGGAATGATGCAGATTAGGGACTGAGGAAAAAACTGAGTCAATAGTGTAATTTGAATGAGGCAGCCTCGAGGACAAGGAACTGAGGATGATGAAGAGTGAGGGTCGGGGTTACCATAACGACAAGTGTCAAGGGGGTATTTTTCGGTGTTAGCGAACGTCTGAGTTGAGATTTCCGTTGCTTAGCACAGTTGTGAGCTAATCAGCAACGCTAAAGAGTATAAAGCTTTCATCATAATGAGGAGAAATTCTGTCGTCTGATCAACCCAGCTCATTGTTAAGCTAACGTCGGCCTCTTTTCGATGTTGTTACATTTTCTCATTTCATTGTGGTGTATTTTTCCCCCAGCATACTCTCACACCTTTCGATTTCCTGTTAGCATGGCTGTGTTTTCTGATTCGCTGTTTAGTTAATCATTTATAATTAATTATAAGACAATTTATTTTCCTCTGTTTAATTTCTATTTAAGCAGTTCTGGCAGGACAATGCAGTGTTCCTCACTCACCTTACACTGATACAGGATTACACTGTAGGCTGGCTGAATCAGTCTGGAGTTCATGAAAGGAATCAGCTGTACGAAATGTTTCCTATGATAAACTAGATTACATTCCATAATATACCTCAGTATGCAGCATAGGACTTTATAGAACTTTGTAGGACTTTGTAGGTAGGTAATATGCCACTTCCTTGAGTAACTTCCATGTTAATTCTAAGGTGTGTACCACCGTACTTTGGTGAATACCGTATTGGTGAAATTCAGCAGGTATCTAATACTGTGTGGTACTGCATGGTTGTACATACGGTACCATATTGGACATGTTCCATCCATCCGTCTAGGAACCTCTGTAGCCCAATGAGGGACGGTGGAGGCCAGTGGTGACCATTGTATTTATTCCCATTTTTACAACCGTGATAGGACCTCAGGTCAACATTCACACATGCATTCAAACACTACGGGCAATTTGGGAATGGCAGTTAGCATAATCTGCATGTCTTTGGACTGTGGGATAAGGGACCCAGAGGAAACCCACCAAGCAATGGGAGAACATGCAAACTATGGTAGAACCATGTACCATATTATATATATTATACTGTACATGTGTCATTGCACTATGCTGGAACCATGGACTGTAGTGTGGTAAATGTAATATATCGGCAAATAAGCACCATGGTACTGTCAAAAATACCATGACACTATATATGATAGTACAAGTATCACTGGACCAGCATGGTGCCTATATCAGGGTATATTTCTAATATTATTAATTATGTAAGGAGGATAGCTAGTTAAGGATAGCTAAGCTAATATTAGCATATATTTGCATTATCGAGGTTAGCACTCTGCACTAGCTGCTGGTCAATATCGACTGCTCATGCAAGTGGATAAGGTTCATTTATATATGGATATAGATATACTGTATGAATTTCTCAATTCAGAGAAATATCTAAAAATACAATGTGCATTGCCTGAACTGCAGATGCGCCCTCTTGTGGTGTACATGGTAATAGAGCTACAGAGGAATATGACTTAAAACAAGCATTATTGTTAATAATATATTAATCGGTTAAGTTATTTCTGACAATTAATCAAATAGAGGTTTATCAATAACATTCCTAATTCATACAGGACAATAAATGACTCAGCAAGAAAAAGGTCATCATGGCTGAATCTTTTTCCCCTCCTATAGCATTATATTAACACTCCTATTCAACCTATTCACCTTCTTATTGTAATTCTTTTTTTTTATTATGATGCTGTCTGTTACCTTTCTGCCATATTTCTTAATAATCCTGTTTTTTTCCTGCTCATTTCTTCTGAATATTCCAGTCAGACTGACTTGTACTTTATTCTGAGTTTATTAAATGTGATTGAGTATTGTTGGAATAATTAACATGTTGTTAGGATTGGATGGATTTAAACCTTGTGGAGGAGAGGACAAAGCGAGCAGCAAACCCACCTGTACGTTACTTACAGTTAAAGCGTACACAATGTTCCCTGTGAGGTGTACATTACGCTTTGGTTGGAGGAGAGACTAAATCCTCAGAGCCTCTTTGAAAGTCTCAGATATCAGAGTTTGAGAGATGAAGCTTTGACCTTTGGATCACAACCGCATCACCTGGTGGCTTCTTCTCAAGCCCTAATTATTGTGTTAGAATAAATCTTCCTTAACCAGACCAGCATTCTTCCCAGGAGCCTGTGTGGATATTTTTTTGTTTGGTGAGCCAGTGCGGAAAAGGTCAATAAAGGTCAGGCAGGAAGGAGACAGAGAAACGTGTAGAATACACACACTGTGCTCATTTCAAGCATGTGCCGCCTCTCAGACATCGGTGATCCTAATGATTTCTGGAGCGTAAATGAAACTTTTATTGATCAAACTGGGAGAGAAGCTTCTAGCTGTGCTTGTTCAGGTTAAACAGTAGCTTGGTTTTGAGGACGAATGTGAAAGAAATGGAAGTGATTAAATCAGTATGACATCTGGGTAGGTCTGTAGCAGGAAGAAGACATTTCAGGATCAATGCTGGAGGAATAATCTGAACCCCATTGTCTATGAAGCCCTAGATTGTCCCGAATTGCAATTAGTAGTGAGCTAATGAGATCCTGACAGAAGAGAAAAAGAATTTGAACAGTTTAGAATCTTATATTACTTATATTTTTAACATAAAAATAGTTGCTGTTAAAAAAAAAAAAAAAAAAAGAAATCCTAAAATGGTCTCAATATGAGGGCTGTTCAAGTCAAACTGGGACTTGTGATAAAATTTCTGATTTAACAAAAAATGGTGCAAACGGTTTAAAGAATGTCCGTGAATGGCGATCCCAATGAATAATGATTCTTGAAAAATGGCGGATAACTTGTGGAATCTGCCTGCGCGAACTATACACACAATCATTCACCAACACCACGTTACAGGAACTCTTCTGGGAGTTATTGCTGCATCCCCAAGTACAGTCCTGACTTCGTTCCAAGCCATTTCTACATGTTCAGGCTATTAAAGGAGTTCCTGGGAGGCCAGCGTTTCAGACGTGAAGCAGGCAGTCCATCATGACTGTGGTGTACTGAGGAATCATTCTACCTTGATGGTGTCCAAGCACTAGTGAAAAGCTGGGATAAGTGCATTAGTGTAGCAGAGGATTATATGGAGAAATAAAGGGAGTTTTTACTCTAATAACTGCGTTCTGTTATTTTGTGCAAAAGTCCCGGGTTTGACTTGAACACGATCATATATTTTCATGTCATTTTTGACAATATCAGTGTTACAGTATCAGCATCATATCGCCCAGCTCTACTTGAACCTTCGAGCTAGTTTTCTATGTATTAATAATTAGGAAGCTTTATGAAATAAAGTAGGCGTAATGATAAATATAAACCTTGTTAGAACACAGGCAGTAGTCCGCTTCTTCTTCTGGAAGGATACCTGGCAGCACTTTGCATAAATACATGCCATTACATGGCTGTCAGGATGTTTTAAATCCTTTTTTTTGTTGTTGTTTTACTGGAACAGTGTGTATTATTATAACCGTCAGAAATAGACGAGTGGAGAACAGAGAAAACAACAACAACAACAACAAGATCAATTACAGCTGAATAGAGTGAGCGGGAGTGAAGGGGTGCCCTAGGTTTATTAAGACTTGACTAATGCTCACTCTGAACTAACAAACAGTGTAAACACACTCCCTGCCCAACCTTTCATAATTGGACCATCTGACAACACGCACACATTTTATGTCTCTTCTGGTCCGACTGAATTAAATCCAGCGCAGTTAAATCCCCAAATACTCGCTGGCAGGATGAGTTTGTGTGGGCGTGCGCGAATGTCATTAGTGAAAGAACTTTGACTGCAAAGGTTTCAAAAGCAAAGCTAATTATTCCCCATCAGTGTTCAGCCACGATGAGTCTGAGCAAACAGCTCAGCTATCAGCCGGAGAGCTGGTAAGACCCGTCTTCTTCAGAGGGAAAGGTATTTTCTGTCAGCACAAGGTCTTACTGCCAGACTGGTAGCACATTAGACAATTTGAGCTCATGTCCTCTTACGGCGCTGTATTAAACTCCGGGGTTAATGTGATTGTGACTCATTGTGAAGTGGAATAAAACGACACCTCCGTTTTTCATCTCAGCTCATTGGACTCCCTTTAAGCTGGTGGCTTTGCAGCAGCTGTGTTTTCCTCGACTCAAAATTAATTTAATTTTATACAGCATTCATTAGTGCAGTGGAACAAAACAACAGCACACACACACACACATCTTAAGTAATCATTTTACTGATCAGGGTCGAACCAGTCCAGTCAATCCAGTCCACCAAAAAAAAAAAAAAAAAAAAAAACCCAGAGACCCCAGAGCAAACCCTTGAGGATAACATGCAAAACTCAACCCAGTGACCCTGAGATAAAGCAAGCACTCAAACACATTAAGCCTCGTTAAAGAGACCTGGAATGAAACATGCCTTTTTATAATCATGATATAATGTGTGTGATAAGATACGATAAGATTCTTCTTATTGTCATTATATTGGCTACAGTGAATTTCACATGGTGTGTTTTTTATAAAACCTGAGAATAAAAGGAGAGGCCAGAAAGCATGTGCGAAAATACTGTAAGTACAAGCAGCTTAATGAATAAAGATCAGGATACTTTAGAGGAAAGAAAAGCATTTTGTGACATGTGATTGGCTTTACAGATTTAGGACACAGCTCACATAGGATCGTCCCAGAGAAAAAATTAGAACCGTATTGGCCTGAACTGTAAACCCAACAGCAGAGGTTTAAACAGAGAGTGGTTAGGGTGTGTATCATCTCCGGTTATGTGGCTTAACTTCTTCCTCAATCAGAGAATACTAGAGCTGAGCAACAAGCTGTGGCAGGGGTATTTTCTTATATGAGGTCACATTAGGGGAAAAATCCAATCTGCTTGTTTAAGTAATAAAGTAAATTTTGCATAAAAGTTCTCTCTCTCACACACACAGTATACTGTACATGCACCATCGCCACTATATACTATACCCTGATGTTACCTGTAATGTACAGTATATATAAAACCAAGCTGCCAACCTGATCACATTAAGAAAAAAGTTCATTTGTATTTGTAATGTTAGCCTGACTATCGTGACATCGGTCACAAAAATGCACACCAGAAGTACGATTACTCAACATTAAGGTACTATCTATTTTTGTTAATAATCAAGGCCAAGGTTTTTAAACAGTAAAAGAAATTATCATAAATCAAGTTGGTATTGTCACGTACTGTTGGATGTTGGCCTGTGGGTGTGGGTGAGGCATAGGCGCAGAGGAGGTTAAGGTGTAACAAAAAAAGTCTTTAATAATAATAATGAAACAACCAAACAAAACATGAACTGAGGAAGTTGGCATAAAACGTGGAGCATGCTATCAATAGAACTTAAAACACAAACACACAGACGAGGGATTGCACACTCTAATATACAATACTGACATGGGGATACCAACTGGACTAGACAAGACACACTAAACAGACTAGCGGGCTAAGCACTAGGGACTATGCATGCAAGGG
>JAQMYL010000023.1:37891415-37901665 GCA_030014365.1 Clarias pachynema | reverse complement strand
TCTAAAGAAGTCTTTTTAAACCCTAGTATCCATACTTCTACTCAAGTAATGAATGTGAATACTTTTGACACCACTGTCTCTCACACACACACACACACACACACCATAGCTGGGTAATTAAATGTTCTGGATATTTTATCAGGGTATTCAGTGTACGCTGGATTATACTCGTGCAAAGTGTTTGTGGTGGTGTGTACAGACTGTTGTGCTTTAGTGTGTGTGTGTGTGTGTGTGTGTGTGTGTGTGTGTGTGGTTAAGCATACAAACATACACTAATTTCATATACTTCAAAATTAAATTATATCACCACTATACAATGTTATATAATTTTACGATCATGCACACACACACACACACACACACACACACACACATAATAAAAAGTTAATTAACGCGAACAGTTTTGTTTGCTTTCATTTTCCTTATTATAAAGCTGTGTGTTTTGTGCTCGTGTGTGTTTTTGCTCGCGTGTCTTCGTGTGTTTGCTCAAGCATCGACAGGCCACCTGCAGAAGTCACGAGTCTCACTAAGGAATGAACAAATACGGGCTATTTGGTTTTCGAATGCTCGCCTGAATTTGATTAGAAAAGCCAAATGGTTATCTGTGTTTGCCGGAAAAATTCAGCTACGCAGCGCGCGGTGTGAGGCGCGGCACTGATCGGGTTAGAGGGACGGAACACGGCCCTGTAGGGGACAATTTTATTATTATTATTATTATTAGGGCATATAAGTTTATTTGTTCTTTCTAGTGAAGACAAGCTAGGAGTGTGTGTGTGTGTGTGTGTGTGTGCGTGTGTGTGTCTTCAACACTCATAAACTGATAAGAAAGATAAACATCGAAAATATTTGTGTATTATAGAGCACAGAAGCGCATTACATTCACAAAAAAAATCACAGGAATTATGTCATAATTATGACTTAATACTGTATCTCATAATTGAGATCCTGATCTCATATCTATGAGATCTTACTATCTCATATCTATGAGATCTTACTATCTCATAATTATGAGTTAGTAAGTCATAATTATAAGATCAGCATCTCGATTATGAGATATTTAGTCATAATTATGAGATGTAGATCATAATTATGATTTAGTATCTTATAATTATGACTTACTGCTTTATGAGCAGTTTGTGGCGGGGGCCATTTTAGCGCATGACATCCGAAAAGAAATTTACTGCATCCTTTTCCTCGGAAGCGCCTCATTGCACACCCATGGAGATGTAGCACCTATCCTATCTTTTAGCTTGATGATTGGACACTAGGTGAATTAACTACTGGACATGTCTGAAAACCCATAAATTGCACCATTAATACATACAGTATTCCATATGGTTTATCAATTTAATGATTTTGTATCCATGATGAATTCCATATTGGTTTAGCTGCTCCTCAAGGAAGAGAGCCACTTCGAGAAGGTCAGAATGTGCTTTCATCCTGAACACTTCCTAAGCACTTTAGATACCTGCGCAGTGTTGACATATTAATGATAATATCTCCCAGTATCAGGATCGCATAATTATGAGATAGTAAGTCATAATTATGAGATAATAAGTCATAACTATGAGGTTGTAAGTCCTAATTGTGAGATCAGATCTCATAATTATGAGATATTAAGTCATAATTACGAGTTAGTAAGTCATAATTACGAGATAATATCTCATAATTATGAGATAATTTCTGTGATTTTTTTTGTTTTCTGTGAATGCAATGTGCTTCTGTAATAGAGTGAGTTTAGACGGACTACAGTATTCCAATAATAATAATAATAATAATAATAATAGGGATAATAACCTATTGTTGTAAATACCTCATTCGGAACAATCCGGAATAAACGTTCAACTGGAATGAGTGACCTTTGATGAATGAGTGGAATGAGTGATTCACTCGAAAGAGGTCCTGAATATTCTGTAATAACTCTCGCTAGGATGAAGCAATCTGAACGAAACAATGTACAATGTACTCCTCAGTATATGGAGAGTCGAGTCCAGGTAGGCGCCAGACGGCCACCACGCCATTTAACGTCGTACCCCTCCACTCAGTTCACTCGACTCCTCGTCAGGATGGTGGTGTACAGTAATGAGCAGTACATCTTCATAATGCGGAACTACTGGGTCACCAATTCCGTTTAAACGACGTCACAGTGAGTTTAGGAAGAAATACTGTATGGTGCTCCTGATGTACGCTTAAAGACTGTTATTCAGAGCATGGTACGGAATCTGGAAACGTATCATCGGGATTGATCATTGATCCGGTCTCATGGCACAGGACACCATAGGTGATGTCAGGTATAAAACTGTTTGTGGAAATTTCACTCACTCATCGTCTATGCCACTTTATCCTGTCTTTACCAGGAGACTTAGGGCAGGAGGCAGGAGGTACATCCTGGACAGGGTGCCATTCCATCGCAGGGCACACACTTACATACACACACAGTACTACGGGAAATTTGGGAACGCCAGTTAGCCTAATCTGTATGACTTTGGAATGTGGGAGGAAACTGGAGTACCAGGAGGAAACCCACCAAGCATGGGGAGAACATGCAAACTACATGCACACAGACCCAACTCAATACCTGGAGGTGCAAGGCGACAGTGCTAACCATCAAGCCACCTTTCCGCCTGTGGACTGTTGAACAACGGCAATCAGAAGGCCACAGAGATCAGCTGTCTGCATTAACTGAATCCAAGACCATCTTGAATCGCATCAGATTCAGCGTCCATGTAAACGGTAAATTTGGAATCTCCAATGATTTCCGAATGATTTCAGATTTTGGACCGAAGAAATAAAGTCTGTGTAAACGTAGTGAGTCCTCGTGCAGTAACAGCAAGTCGATACCCCTCATGCTCCAGTGCAAAATAATTAAAAACATAAAGTGTTTGTTCAGTTTATCCAAAACAAATCAGGCTATGTACTATGAGGGCAATGTTATGCTCCACACATTATGCTTTTGTGATCTTCATTAATGATCCTGCGGCCACATCAATCTGTCTTGGCAACAATCCCGTCTAGATGACTAAGTCTTCCTGTAGACTTCCCGAAAAAAAAACAATTAATGCCCAGAACTCACTGGATCGATTTGCACCCATAAGCTCAACTTGCCTTCAAATCTCCTACACCTGCTCTCGGGTTTCCTTTTGAGTCTGGGTTCTTTGAATCCTCATGACTATAACATGGCATGTTCGTAATGGTTTTGGAATTGAATTCAACTTCCACTCAGCTGTCGTGTTCAGCTTCTGACGTACAGTATACATGCTATACTATGGTGGTCCTTTCCCCAGAAAAACAGCATCACCCTCATTAATATGGTGATCCTTATTTCTCTCTCTCTGAACTATCTCACACTGATCAAATTATATTCATGGCACAATCAAGGTGTCACTATCACATTACATATTGTACAGTAATTCAAAGGATCAAAAGCAATAAGGAGCTTTTTTTCCCCCAGGTTTTATTTTGATCATGAATGGTATTCACATTTGTGAGATTTTAATCTGGTGTGATGTACAAAGAGGCGATGTGTTGAATGCATATCGTGGAGCGTACAGCATTGAGGAGCTTAGAGCTTTCCTCTAGTAATGATGTTTTGCTTTTGAGTAATTACTGATGTTGAAACCTCAGCTGATCTCCATTTCTTTTTTTACTTCTTTTTTTTTTTCCAAGAACGTGCTGATTAGAAACAGGGTGAGAGCACGTTCTACAAGGAGCGTTCAGGTCAACCCCGGGACTTTTGATTGTACAGAATAACAGAACACGATTGTGAGAGTTAAAATCTCTCTTTATTTCTCTATATAATCTCCTGCTACACTAAAGTACTTATCCCAGTGTTTCACTAGTGCTTGGATACCATCAAGGTAGAAAGTTTTCTCAGTACGCGGAAAACTATGATCAGACTGCTTGTTCATGTCTGCAATGCTGGCCTTTCAGGAACTCCTTAATGATCCAATCAGTGCTGGTATATGATTATGACAAATGTGTCCCTTTTGCAAATTGCCGACAAGTTATGTGTCGGTTTTCAAGGATCAGGCATTCCACTGGCTGAATGTTCACGGGAGCGACTGCAATGAGCTCTTAGCCACCTCGACCGGGATCATTATTCACAGACGTACGGCCTTCGGTAAAACCTTTGCTTCTCTCATCACCGTACTATGCTTGAAGTCTTCTGTAAACGCCAACCGGTTTTGCACGTTCATTTTCCAGAAATTTCATCACTCAATCAAGTCCAGGTTTGACTTGAATGCCCCTTGTATACATCATTGAGTTTTCTTGTTATATTTATTGGTTTAGTACTAGGGCACTGAATGCAGCCACTGGATGCAGTGCTGGTCCCAATCCCGGGCAAAATGGGAGGGTTGTGTCATGAAGGGCATCCTGCGTAAAAACCTAGTATGTGCGGACCAAGTGTTTGCTATGGCGACCCCTTGCCGGGAGCAGCCGAAGGACCAACAACAACATTTGTTTTTCAGTAGCAAAATGCAGCCGCTATAGTAATAACTACTGCCCAGTAGGAACCCTAACATTGGATGACCGTCGTCATGTAGTTATAATGACGCTGTTTTTAAAGTTAGAATGACTTTTATAAAATGACATTGAGATACCACTCTTGAATGAGCGACCACAACAGAATGTTACAAATACAACCTCAGAACAATGCACTGTAACCATAGTACAGAGGATTTAAGACAAGGAAACATTCATTCCGACCATATCCTCGGTCCCTAAAGTTTCTAACATGGTTTAGAATCATGGTCAGAGATTGCGATGAACAGCTTCCTGCACACAGTGCAGGTATCTCATGTTACACGCCTCTTAGTGTTGTAATGTTACCTCTCTAATGTTTCATATTCTTTCAGAAATACAGTGAGGATCTTAGTTTCCAAATGACTGGACTGTAAAATGGTGTTGACACAAAGTCCAAACTGCATTATGTCCAGGTTCACAGAACAGATCTCTCATGTTAAACAGTGTTTTTTTTTTATTTTTACTTTTAATCTCGTTTCTGATTTAACGGTTTAGCAAATTACACGTTAACCAAAGAGAAAATGTAGGAGGCGATAGTTGAGAATTCAGAGCAGGGCTCTGGAGACAGCAGGTCTTCTCCTGATCTAGATTGAGGGTCGTATCAGTGTGGTAAGAGGGATAAACGAGGCTTCACTGTGTGAATCTGTGTTTTCTTTTTAATGCTTGAAGCCTAAATCATCACCACTGGGGTTTTATTTTTAGATGACTTTTCCTTGGCACCATAAAGAGTTTTCTGATACCGCAGATTCATAACGCTGTTGGGGTGGTGGGCAGATTGACATACAGTATATTACACATGTTTATGTTGTGTGTGTACGTGTGTGTGTGAGAGGGAGAAAAGTGCTGTGTTTTAATAACCGTAACCTTGCAGCGCTGCAGTATTTCCTGCCTACAAGGCTGGCATGCAGTATTAATGATTTGGCTAAGATTAAGAATGCAGCTTTTCTCATCTCTCTCCCCATCGCTCATCTTTCACCTCTCTCTCTCTCTCTCTCTCTCTCTCTAACTCCCACCCTCTCCCCCCTTCTGTCAACATCCATCTGTGCATCTCATCTCTCTCTCTTCCTCTCTTGCAGGACGACTTCCTCTACAGCGTGTCCGTGCTCAGCGGCCTGGTGTGCACAATTCTGGCCGTGCTAAAGTGCATGCTGGGTAAAGTGCTCACCAGCAGGGCACTCATCACTGACGGTAAGCTTTAATTAATGCGTCATTTCCATCCGCACCTGGAGAAGCTCCCATTTCTCCTTTGCACAAAACAAGCATTGTTAAAGAATAAGAGATGGACATGCAGAATGCTGGAAGTGGGCATCATAAGATGAGTAAATCAAGGCCTTATAGAGATAAATGTACTCTCAAGTACTCCAGTTAGCTGTGGAATTCAAACATCATTCGATTAGTATAAAAAAGCCTAATGTCTGGAAGGAAGATATTCTCCACGCTGTTAACCTTGAGGTATTGACATAAGACGAGCTCAATTCTGACTGTGCCACCTGCAGTTCAGAGTAAAAAACTGACATGCATCAGACAAAGCAATGTTTTTGCAATGCTCAACTGCCCATTTCCATGAGCCTGTGCCCAATGTAGGCTCTAATTCCTGTTCTTGGCTGACACGAGTGAAACCCGATGTGGTCTTCTGCTGTAGACCATCTGCCCCTTAATTGGAGCTCTTGACTTGTATCTGCATGATTTTATGCATTGCGCCACGGGCACATAATTGCCCGATTGAATAATTTCATGAACGTCCAGGTGTACAGATGTTCCTTGTAAATTTCCTGGTGAGTGTTCTGTATATATCTGTTAAACTCAGTGCTAACGATTTAATGCTAAGAAATTCAATTGTAATCAAGTCTGGGGGTGAATGACGAGCAAGATCGTAAAAATACATATTACAAGCTTGTAAAATGTACGTCTATTTGTACAGTAGTGTGCAAACGTTTTGACCCCCTCACCCCCCAAAGAGCCAGACGTTCTTATATTTTTAATGTAGTCTTGATGAATAGCTCTCCAGGTTGGAAGAACTTCTCATTTCAGTCCAGTCCCTGTACGTGAGCAGTTTCGGAGGAATGTTTTTTGTTTGTTAAGCCACACGGTGACCTATGAATCATTTAATAAAGAAAAATATAACTTAAGGCATGAACCAGTGAGAAACAGATTATGTTAAATGCTGAGTGGTTGGGTCGAACAAGAGGGGAAATAAGGTCGCTGCTGAGGATGTTACACAAACAAGCATTTTTTTTATTGCATCTTTACGCGCTTTGCAGCCTGTCGCAGTAAAACAATTGTTCACATTTTTTATGAATTTATGAGGAAATGATGGCTGGCTCAAGACTTTTACACAATACTGTACGGTAGATATACATGTTTTAAATATATACTATACAGTTCCATAATAAACTACCTTGTCATTTTTACTAACTTGCTGAAGACTCTTAATGTTTCACAAAATGTTTTGTGTGCTTCTAGCTCGTCTTCCCCCCCAAATATTGCTCTTTTCTCTGTTAATTTTGCACTTTTTGTCTATTTTACAAAATATTTACCATCATTTGTGATTTAAAAAAAAAAAAAGGAAAAATTACAGTATGTTGCTCAGCAGGCCATCCATGTTATTGTAGATGTTTTGTTTTATAGATGGTACTACGACATAAAGTAGATATGTTCTAACATTACAAGCTGTCTAAAAGTTCAATGCTTATTCAAAGCACTGTAGATTAGGAAACAAAACCAAACAACACAATCAGCCCTAACCAACACACTGCACAAAACGAAACCATCGTGACTCATTCCAAATGCTTGTTTTGCTTACTTTTGTGCAGTAAAAAAATCTCCATCGACAGTCCTTATGCACTACTCAGTCATTAGGAAAAGCCGATTAGGGCATGCCCAAGGCAGAACTGAAATCCAGGTTATGGTATAAAAAAAAGTATTTCCAAGGACTGTGTACTTAGCTCGACTTATCATCCTCCTCCTGTACCTGCAGGTAAACATACGCAAGAGTTCTCAGGGCTTTCCGAAATGTTGCCCTTCTCTGTGACCCCACTGAGCACTACGGGGCAGAAAGTTATGTTCTCTTTAAGATAAAGCAACACTGATTTAACAAACACACTGCACCGCAAGCAGAGCAAACACAGACACAGACACACACAGACCTGCAAAAGCTGACTAACATGCACCTAAATTCAGCAGCAGAGTGTGAAATTTAACACCTGCGCTGAGAAATTTCCTCCTAACACTAGGAATCATTATACACCTTTTACTGCGTCTATTACAAGTCCTTTCTGAGCATTTAGATCCAAACGGGAAAGACAACGATGGAGGAGAATGAAACAATAAATAATTTGATGTTTTGTACTACAGCGAGGTTGCATCTGGGTTGTTCAGAAGGTGTTCATTTAAAAAAAAAAGATCAGCTACAGCAGTAGCAAACGGAGTGTTAATATAAATGCATTAGTTCCAATAGGTTATCATTTATATAAGAACAGCTAATTACGAGTGGGCGTTCTTAGGCTTAAACACTTAGCAAGAAAGAAAATAGAGAAAACTTGCCTAACAAACAACTGAAGGCTACAATTTTTTGGAATTGTTTGTATTGTTTCTTTGATTACCTGCAGGCTTTAACTCATTTGTGGGCGGAGTTATGGGTTTCTCCATCCTCATAAGCGCTGAAGTGTTTAAGCACAACCCGAAGGTTTGGTATTTGGATGGCGCCATTGGTGTACTGATTGGACTCACCATCCTCGCTTATGGCATCAAGTAAGATTTTCCAGCATAGATTCCCAAATACAAAACATTCACTAGAAATGCTTAATATAATACAGTACATGCCGTTGTTATTCATTATTATCAAATTGTACCTCAACCCCACTGAACTCTTTTGCGATTAGCTGGAATGTTGACTGCACCCTTGGCGTTCCCACCTGACATGGGAAGTGTGTCTGATCACAGTAATGCTTTTCGTGGCCCAATGAACAAATCCCGACAGTAGTGGTGCAAGCAGGACTGTTTTGTTTAAATCCTACTCAATCCTACCCCTGAAGAAATCCTACCTACAAACCCTACCCAGTTGTAAATGCAGTCTGAGCAATCACACCCAATAGATTTCTGACCAATTTTCTGACCAAACAGCCCCCCATGTAAATCTGACCAATTCCATCTGCCCCTATACATTTAATCAATATTACTTACTCCTGAGACATTCTAAAGACTTTCACCATTCCCATACATTCCCAAAGGAATTCTAGCCAATTATAACCAATTTTCTATTCAACTTGATGGATCACAGTTGAATGAAGGTCAATTCCACCCACTTGGGAAGGAATTCTGACCAAGCTGGCCTTAGAATTAATTCACATGTTTTTGCTTCTAAATAAATTCTACTCAATCTTACATGCTCCAGAAGTGGTTGTGACTAATCCTTGCCCCACTCATAAAGGAATTGTCACTAGTCTCCTCCAATCCATAATTCATACCTGAAATAAACTCTCACCAATCCCAAAAACAACCAAAGAAATTCTGAAGAATCTTGCCTTCTCCAGAAGGTATTCTGACCATCTTTCTTGCTGCTTAATCAAGTCTACACAATCTGTCCTGCTCTATAAGTATCTGTGCCCAATATTTGCCCTGCTGAGGAAATAATGGTGACCCATTCTGACTAATCCCACTCTTTCCTCAACTCTGGCCAGTCCATCTTGAACCTGAAAGAAATTCTGTAGAAATTCACAGACGAATTCCTACTAATACTGCCTTTTCCAAAAGGAATTCTGACCCATCTTTCTTGCTCCAAAAGCTCCTAAATTCTATCCAATCTATCCTGCTCCATAAGTAATTGCAGCCATTCCTTGCCCTGCTCATGAAGGAATTGTGACAAGTCCTATCCACTCCCATGGTTATTCTAATTCCACCAACTCTAAAGGAATTCCGAGGAAATATCCTCCACCTATAAGACATTCTGACCAATTCCACACACAGAGGAAATTCTGACCAATTTTTACCATTTCTCTCCACTCCTTTTTTTCATGCATATTTCTATATCCCAAAATATTGCTAAGAAAGTTGTATTTTAAGCCAAAGTGGCCATGATTAGTATAAAACATTTACTGAATATAAATGAATCATTCACTCCCATGTTAATAAAAATCACCTGTTTTTTAAAATCTTTTGTTGGGTCCTGGTGGCTCATGGTCCTGCTGAATACCACTAAAAAAGTCCAGCTTTCAAATGAATTGAATTACAGTTAGTCTCAAACCATGTGCACCAGTTCCCATAACCTTATTTAACAAAAAGTTACACTTATGTTTAAAACCCCTTTTAAGAAAGCCCATGTATATGTAGGTGGAAAAATTTTCTATGATTTGTTTTGTTTGTTCTGGTAAATTGATCATGAAGCCCAAAATGAAAGTTAAAATCCTAAATAAATCAGGTTACAAATGCTTCATTAGTAACATAAATAAAGGATTTTCGTCAGCCTTGCGTATGTACTTCACCAGATTACAGCATGTTTCTTGGGTTTATTGCTGTCAGTCATTGCGTGTCTGCCTCCTTCCTCAGGCTGCTGATTGACATGGTCCCCCGAGTGAGACAGACCAGACACTATGAGCGATTCGAGTAGGATCAACAGCACACAGTGGAGACTGGACTCTATTTGCATACACCCACGCACACTTTGAAGAGACTCTCGCTAAGAAGGGAAACACTCACCTTGGCACATACTCCCATACACATACCCAACA
>JAQMYL010000023.1:37881269-37891384 GCA_030014365.1 Clarias pachynema | reverse complement strand
ACCTTTCATCATTTCCAACATCACCCCTGCTCTGTGAAGAGGAAAATGAGGACGAAGTGGAACGGAAACAGGAACAAAAGTCCTGAAGATATGAAACTGGGTCGAAGAAGCATCCTTCATGGGTGTGGCAAATCTACTGCAGCTGATCTTGATCACGTTTCCAAAGGACATCACTGTATTAATAATACCGAGCTATTGAGTGTGTGTACGTGTGTGTTTATCCTTTGTGAAAACGACAATGCGTTTGTTTTGCAGTGAAAAAATCGTATAGACTTATAACTCGTGACCGGGAGACTGGAGTGTCTGGAGAGAAATAGAAATGGGAAGAAGAAAGAGAGAGAGAGAGAGAGAATGAGATATTTTAGCTTGGACACAGTTCTATATTTAGCATTCATTCATCTTCAGCAGGATCGTTGTCTGCACCTCGAGCGACAAACGAAGAAGCAGCTTCCGTGCTGTTACAGTAACTCAAATTCTATATCATCTGGACATTTTTCTTCCTTAAATATGATTACAGGGTGTGGATTTCTTTGCCAGGAGGAGCGCTACCTCGTTACAAGCCAGTCAGGTGCAAGACGATCACATCCTGCAGAGTAAAAACGGACATTTACGTATCAAACTGAAAAAAAAAATGTGATTGAACCAACAGGTACAAGAATCACACTCGTACAAAACGGTCCAAGAGAGTTTACGACAGCACAGAAAGATTAGCACAATATTATTAAATCTTTATAGTGTACATAACACACTCATATAGTTACAACTACATTGGTCTGAAGGTCAAAGTTTAATTTTTAATGGTTATGTATAATTATACAATGTTAATTATAGATTCATGGGTAGTAGTAGTAGTAGTAGTAGTAGACATATGGATTTGAGAAATATACTACATAATTAATGTAAATGATTTCATTACCTATGATAATTTGCCCATGTTAGGTGACGTGGCTGGTGTACACGTTAGAATGGTGCGTGTGTTTTATATTTAATAATTTCTAACGAGTTTCAAGTATTGTTCGATTATGTGTAGGTTTTATGAACGAGAGGGCGTTCAGTGATTAGCAAAGCTCTGCTTACCACTCTGGTTTCAGGACACATGTCACAGTTTAGTGACAAAATTGTTCGTACCTTACTGTGTGATGTCAGTTTTGAGGAAATTAGCCACCAACATGTTACTAAATTGCCGGTGAAGACACCAAGGTACAAACTTACAACCGTACCACTGTTCCCATTATTTGTACTGCTTTGTTTCCTGAGTACTACCCCCTTAAAATTCCATGCATTCTCCTCATAAGCATAAGTTTTTTTGTTTTTTTTTTCCAGCTGAGCTTAATTTGCATAACCCTTCCTTAATGTTCTAAGCCTAACCCCAAATCTGGATGAAGAGTTGATCTAAATGTAGAACCAGACAGGAACCAAGATGGAACCCATTGTCTTTGGGGTGGCACTGGATGTTGCCACCACAAATTGTAAATCATTATAGTATACTGGTATAGAAAAAGTGTTCAGTATGAGTATACACAGTGATCAGTCATAACATTATGACCACCCGCCTAATATTGAGTATGTCCCCCCCATTGCACCAAGACAGTAATGACCTGTATGTTCTGACAATTTTTCTATTGGAACCAGCATTAATCTTATCCTCAATTTGAGCTATAGTGGATTGGACTACACGGGCCAGCTTTGCTCCCCATGTGGATTAGTGAGCCTTGGCCACCCATGACCCTGTTGCCCGTTCACTTTTGTAATGTCCTGACCACTGCAGCCTGGGAACATCCCACTAGAGCTGCAAGGTTTGCTCTGACCCAATTGTCTAACCATTACAATTTGGCCCTTCTCACAGTAGCTACATTTTCAATATCTTGTTACAATGATAACTGGAAGTGGGTGGGATATATTAGGCAGCAAGTGAACCATTTTTCCTCAAGTTGATGTGTTGGAAGCAGAAGAAATGGCCAAGCTTAAGGATTTGAGTGGCCAAATTGTGATGGCTAAAGGACTGGATTAGAGCTACTCCAAAAATGCAGGACTTGTCGGATGTTCATGCTCTGCAGTGGTCAGGACCTACCAAAAGTGGTCCAAGGAAGGAAAACCGGTGAACTGGCGACAGGGTCATAGGTGGCCTGGTCTCACTGATGCACATGGGGAGTGAAATAGAAGAGCTATTGTAGCTCAAATTGAAAAAAATGTTAATGTTGGTTGTGAAAGGTGTCAGAACACACCGTGGCAAAATGGGGGACCTACTCAACATTAGGCAGGTGGTCATAATGTTATGGCTGATTATGGTATTATAAATAAGAGTCCTGGGATGAACACGACTTTTTCAGTATCTAATAAAGCTACTGCAGTAGTCCAGTGAGCATGGGTTACACATGGAAGAACATTCTGGAACAAATTGTAGCCATTTCACTTTTTCACTTTTAAGGAGTTAACCCTCCCCCCAACATTTAAACTTTTTAAAACTGATTTCCTGTTTCTTTTTTTTTTTAAGTATCATTCACTTTACAGGAACTCAATAAAACAAGTGACAGCTAGTTTTTAGCTAGTCAAGCTTGAGGCTAGCAATAGGCTTACGGTACAGTATGTTACACTCATTTTTTTTTTTAATCAAAGAGTTTTATCAAATATAATATTGTTTTACTTGTTAATTTCTCATTTTATATCATAATCAACACACAATTGCCCCTAATCTATTGCCTTACTCACATTACAGTGCTGTGTAAGATTTTATTAACACATTGTAAACAACTCATGAATGCTAATCTGAGCTAGTTTAGTCAGAGTCTTAAGCTAATGTAATGTGTAACACATACACAACAGTTTCCTGATATTCCTTTTATTTCCTTTAATTAGAATATTTAATAATACTATTTAATTAATTATATTTAATAGATAATATTGTTTTTCTTTCTTTCTTTACTTCTCACTTGGTTATATTTCTCATGTTCTCCCATGAAATCATCTAAAGAATGCTAAATGAAGCTAGCGGCTTATGAAGCGTTCACATTTCATGGTTCTTTTAAGATTTCTTAAAAGACCCTTAATGTATTTATTAATTTTTCATTCATAAAACGTATCCCCTGAGTAACAGTTGGGATTTTTTATCATTTTATTTTAGTCTCTCATTTGAAATCATCAGCTAACTTCCTGAATGCAAATTTTACCTTGTTAGCAAGATTTGCTAAATTCTTTTAAATTGACCACACAGTTAGACATCAAGCCCTCTCAAAGTCTGGTAGACTAGTCTATGACATCAGTGGGTGTTTTTCTACTGTATAATTTTATGTTTGATTGAACCGTATCAGAAAAAAAAAAAAATGTTAGCACACAAAGTGATGTGGCTATTATTGCACATGTGAGGCCTTACCCTCGCCCTAGAGGATGTGAAATCTGGAAGTATTATGTGAATCGTCATTTCTAGCCTTTTCAGATGTATATGTGGGACTTTCGTCAGGTATCTGAGCGTCACATGTAGCAAACATAACAATATGTAGTGGCCATGGGTGAACTAGTGATGGTAGTTAGTAAACTTTTAGGTGCAATAGAGTGAGTCTTGTGTTTTCTTGTAATATAGTAATGCATTGCATTGCTCATTGGTGTAAATCCTTCTGCAAATAGGCCCTGTGTGCACAACAAAGTGAACTGGTTTATGAAAATGTATATTTTCGTAGGGATTTCCTGCAGGCGGCCGCTGTGGAGGTTCTTTGCCAGGAACATCAGCCTGCTCAAACATACAGGCACGCAAACGATGCTTTGTTTGCACAATTTGTGGTTAAGACTTACACAAGTCTGAAGGCATCGCTGCATGACTTCGAGTCTCACCTGTGTGTTACGGATACTGGCAAGGAGCTGCTAGTTATATACATGTTCATATATGCATACATGTGTATATACTGTATATATATATATATATGCTGCTTTAGAGTGCACATAGATATTATATTGAAATTTCTGTTGTCACAGAAAGTTTATTGAAAAATAAAAATATATCCAGCAGATTCATTAAAAACAAAAACGAAAAAAAAAAAAAAAAGACTATTTTATTTCAATGTCCTCTAAATCTTCTATCACTGTCATGACATGAAACACACAAAAGCAGGATGAATTGATGAAAAAATATTGACACATATGTGTAAGAGGTGGCTGGGGAAGAACAAAACAAAGCAAAACAAAACAAAACCAAAAAAAAAAAGCAAGCAGATAAAAATTAGCAGTAAACAGAAACTTGCATTTGCATCAATACTTCGAGCAATCACTGAGCCTAAAGCATTTCTAATCTCATTAAATGAGCTGTAATGAATGACTGGCCTGTTCATCACAAGTGCACCTTTCACGCCCCATCAACAACTGTAAACAATTACAAAATACATATTTTACTTTACATTTCTACCCACCACCGATTTTGGCAAAACAATCACTCAGGAGCATTTACATTTTTACAGGGCATCTCAAAAAAAATTAAATAAAAATCTGAAAAAGTAAATTTTCTTTCACAATTTAATTTAAAAAGTGAAATTCTCATATATATATTCTAGATTCATACCATGAAAAGTGAAATTATTCAAGCTTTTTTGTTTTAATTCCGATTTTCACAAGATAAATGGTATTATACTGTTTGAATAGTAATTTACTCAAACACGAAATTTAAATATTCTAATATTTTGAGATACATGATTTGTTACTTTTATAAGCTGTAAGCCGTAATCATTACCATAAAATTTTTTTAAATTTTACATGTAATGAATGTAGAATATATGAGAGTTTAACTTAAGTTAAATTCCCAAAAAAAATTGACCATTTCACAATATTAACATTTTTCTCGAGATGTACTGTATATTGTTTTGTATATTAAACAGCTTATTTCTGCTTCTTCTACACGTCTACACGTCTAAGCTCGATCTCGTTTCGACATGGCTATCTGAAAGGCACGTCATGAACAGAACATATAAACAGTAGCTTGGCTAAAGGTCGTCACTATTATATACAAATTGAGATCTCGGAAAACAGAACGTGAAATAAGTTAGAAAAGAAGTGAAGGAACCCGTCCGTTTATACAAATTGTGCAAACGCGTAAATGTGACACACAAAAGCTAATTATTATATATGTTTTAAACATGAAATCTGATCTCAAGGTGCACCGCTTGTCCACAACAGTGACACTGAGGGGATACGTTCTACCATATTTGAAGTGTGTGTAAATAATTTTATTTCAGATGACTCCTAGCAATCAGTAGTCTTTAAAAAACGATACAATCTTCTCTTTTTATCAGCATATTTCAAAGTATGATCCGGAAATAATGTTTTTTATTTTGACATCCATATTGGTATTATGAATAACTATTCATTATCATTAACATTCCAGTGTATTTGCACCCATGATATTTAAATAAATGCTAAAACAAGATGATGTCATCAATTGTGCTATTTTCATAATTTTATCCTCAGTGTCATGCGGATTTATGTCCTGGACAAGCCCGTGCACGCAAACACACTTAACTTATCATAAATAATATTTCCCTCTGTAAAGAAACATACAATCGAACAAAAACTTTATAAATAAAAATCACCAGACATTATTTTGTATACAAAATAAATATAAAAAAAAACAAAAACCTTATGAACAATTGTACAGTGTCGTCACTTCCGGTTTTCAGTTTGTAAGCTAATGTAGTGCACTTTCGCTGAAGAAAGAAGAAAAACGTTTGATGTGTACAGTTAAGAATCCAAGAGTGAAAGGAACTTCAAAGAAAAAAAAAAAATCATGTGATTTCAAAGCACTGAAAGTGAAGATTTTTACCATATGGTATGTACATGAGTTTTGAGATGAGCTGCGGGAATATAACCATCACATCTGTAACATCTTGTGTCGTTTCCAAGTAATTTCAATATATAATATTGAAATCTGGACGACTAGCTGAGTTCACTTCGAAAGTGTGTAGCTTGCAGAGCTAACTGGATCGATGAGGATCAGAAATGTGTTCTTGTCGTTCGCTAAAAGCGGGCCACAAAACACAGAAGGCCGGGGAAATGAGTGTGCGTGTGCCTTGTGGGGACGCCGCAGCACGTTTACTTCTATTGAAAATTTCTATGTACATGTAAATGCAGTGCGGTGCAGGCAGTCTGAATAGAAAATCCTCCACACACAGGCTCGAAGGGGTGTTTTTTTGTTTTTTACTGTTTTTTTTTCTGGCGCTTTGATAAAGTTATAAAGTTTTGATAAAGTTCCGTCCTGGGCACGTTGGTCCCGTGATGAACAATATGATGGAGGGACAGGGAGGATTAAATAAAATAGAATAAAATCTACCAGCGCAGCGCTGGAGCATATCTGGAGCGTCTCCTCCGCACACACGGGGCAGTGACGAGTTCCGTATACCTGCTGCGCTTCCTTCAAGTATTTCAGGCCGGTTCAGAGTACGGTTCATGACTTGTTCTTCTGTCTGGCCTTCCTTTTGTATTTGTCCATTGTTCTTCTCCTGTTTTCTTTACAAATGATCACTTGCTCTGAAACATTAATTCGGTTTCGAGCAGTGTGTGCATGTGTGCAGTGTTTCCCCGAATATCAGTCTGGGCTTTACGAAAGCTAAGCAACACAACAGAAGAGATCAGAATAACCAACGTCCAGCACGTTCTGCCATGATATTTGTCGAAAATGCTTTTAAAGAACTTCAATCTAAAGGATTAGGACAGAATTAATCTATTAGCAATTACTGTTCGCGCAGTAATTTGAAGTTTCAGATTAGAGCATTTGTAATTACTGGGACTCAATGCTTATTGGAAACTGGTACATATCAGTAATTGGTAATTGATAACAGTTGGTAGTTATTGAGTATCTGTAATGATTGGAAATCTATAATTATAAATTAGAAATGATTGTTAATTGGGAATGAGCAGGCAATTAAAAAGAATAGTAACTGATAATTATTAGTAACAGGAAATTATTGAGAATAAAGGGCAGTTGTAGTTATTAGGTGTCTGTAATAAACAAATCTGTAATTATTGGTTAATGGAAATTGTCAAAAAATATTATTATTATTAACTATTATAAATTATTGGCAAGTTGTAATTTATTGGAAAGCTGTAATTGTTGAAAATGACTGGATATGAATATTTAGCATGAGTTTAAAATGATTGGAAATTGAGAATTAGCAGCCATTAAACAGTAATTGGTAATTTAGTGATTGGCACCCTGTCCAGGGTGTACCCCGCCTCGTGCCCTAAGCTTCCTGGGATAGGCTCCAGGCCCCCGCGACCCTGAATAGAGGATGAAGCGGTATAGAAGATGAATGGATGAATGAATGGTAATTTAGTAGTAATTTGGAATTATTAACAACTGCTAATTTGCAAACATTTGGAATGACTGTAAATCAGAAATAATTAAGAATCAGTAGTTATTAGGAGTTAATAATAATTGGGTGTCTGTAGTTATTGGGTATCTGTAATGATTGGTAATTATTCTAAATTAGTAATTAGTAATCAGCTGGTAAGTCTTGGGAGTTTGTAATTATTGTTATTTGTAATGATTGAAAGTATGTAATTAATACAGAATTGTTAATTAGCAGGCATTTTAAATGATTTGGAACTGAACATTATTAGCCATTTAAAATGGATTAGTAACTTTTAATAATTATTATTTACTGTTTTTTAAAATTAATTATTGGTAGTTAATAATTATTCTAATTGGTAATTATTGGTAATATATTATTAATGGTCATTGGCTTCTATTGCATTGCACATTCAGCAGAGTTCCAGAACACTTAAGATCCACAAAAGGTGGAACCTACAGTAGGTGAAAAAAGCCCGATATTAAGAGGAGGTTCTTCCTAATTTCTGAGTTTTATTCCTAATCAGTAGCTGCTCATAAACAGCTCCACAAAGCGGGTTTTACCAAAGACTGTTTTCTCTTTAAGCATTTACAACAGAACGACAGAAACGAGCTTTTCTGAAGACATTTTCTTTTTGAGACTCTTGCCTAACAAAGTGCATCACGAATAAATATATTGCAGTTTGCTTGCTCACGATAAACAGTAATATTAATAATAATACGTTAAAATGTCAGCAGCTGGTTACTGAACATAGGCAGTAGAAACTGACTCAGGTCTTTAAGAAAACATCCTCTGATACGAAAATGATGGAACCCCGTCCCAGAGCTAAAGGGGAAACACTGGAATGTGTGTGTGTGTGTGTGTGTGTGTGTGTGTGTGTGTGTGTTTGGATGTTATAAGCAGTCCTTGCAAAGCGCCACCTGGCCCTTCATGTAGTCCCTGCAGGGGCAGATGCGCTGGAGTGAGGAGTGAGCTCCCGCGCAGCTGAACAGCAGCAGATCGGCCTGCAGCACACAGTGACGTGACGATTCACTGAACGCCGGGACCACGATGTCCCCGACGCTCTCCACCGTCCTGCACTCCACACCAAACCTACAGGGGGAAGAGACGGAGAGATAGAACGAGATACTTAAAAGGGACAGGTGTGAGGACAGACTGAGAGAGAGAGAGAGAGAGAGAGAGAGAGAGAGAGAGCGACAACAACTGCAGGATGAAAAACTGCATATTATGTAGACAAGACTGCCCTCTAGTGGTGGACACAAAAAAACTGTATTTTGGATGTTTAGATTACGCTCAGATTATTGTTATTATATATATTTTTATGATATTGCTATTAATACTTATACCTTACATAGAGAAGACTATAATTATGGTACGGTTAACACCATCACACCTAAACCAAAAATAAAAAATATAAACCATTCATAGTATAATATGATGAAACTGGTTTGATTATAATGATCAGTCAATATTTATCAGTGCAGAAGACTTGATAGAGGTTTGATTTCAGTTAGGACTTCCAGTATGAATATATTTAAACTAGGGCTGGCATTATTAACGCGTCATTAATCTAGAAATTTTAAAATGTTACTTTTTTTTGTAAACGCAAATTAATAATATGACCAAGTTTGACCCTAATGGCTTCCCATAATCACAGCGCGGTTACATGACTGTGTGTCATGTTTAACGCGGATAATAAGATGACTGAGGGAACATCAACACGTGTGTCAACAAGTTTCATTATAAAAAGCTTCTAGATGAAAGTTTGAATAAAATCCAAAGTTGAGTGCTCAAGCTACTATCAAGGATACTTCAAGGAGAACTATGTTTTACACCATATAAAACATAACAACCACAAAGTTTACAAAAAGGATTAAAACACTCAGGGACGTGATACAGAAAAAAAATCTGCAATAACGTGGCTGGTGTGATGCAGCCTGACGTGAAGCAGGCGTGACGAGTCCTGAAGTGGTTCATCGCACTTAAATTCAAGTATCCATGAACTCGGGTTGGATTCTTTGAATTGATTTGGTATGCGGATGTGCTTCCTTTCCTTTCATTTTCACTACAGGGAACGATAACCTTAAATTACAATGAGACGAGGCCATAAACCCTGAGTTTTTAAGTAAACATGCCCACCTGGCCAGGTCCTTGTCTTTGTTCAGGTGCTGGAAGAAGGATGGTTCGCAGATCATCTGTTCCTCCTGACAAACCTGCTTGCAAGATTTGCCTGCTGGAGCCATTTTCACCTGGAGAGCGCTGAGAGGAGGCCACATCACCTGACCGTGGCAGAAGTCCTGCCGAGAGAGAGAGAGAGGGGGGGGGGGGAGAGAGGGGGGGGGGAGGGAGAGAGAGAGGGAGGGCGAGAGAGAGAGAGAGAGAGAGAGGGGGAGAGAGAGAGACAGAGAGAGGGAGAGAGAGAGAGAGAGGGAGAGAGAGAGGGAGAGAGGGTGTTTTGTACCAATACAGGGATTCTGGGCGGAGTGTGTGGGGTTCTTTTTTTTCTTCTCTTTCTTATTGAATAGCACACACACTCTCTCTCTTACACACACACTTACACACACACCCCAGATCAGGCCCTGACCGAGACGTGGAGAAGATCTGAGTAGGTAACACATGTTCACTTTTATTTTTCTTCCCTCTTTCTGTGATTTGGGTTAAAAAAAATTCTAATTAACTTTTAGCTTTTTATTCTGTTGTTTCAAAGTTTTTAAAAAGTTTTAAAATGTTCTTGTTGTTGTTGTTGTTGTTGTGTGTGTGTGTGTGTGTGTGTGTGTGTGTGTGTGTGTG
>JAQMYL010000023.1:37852986-37866847 GCA_030014365.1 Clarias pachynema | reverse complement strand
ATCTATGTTCTATTACAAATAAAATATTGACATTTGCCATCTCCACATCATTGCATTCAGTTTTTATACACAATTTGTTAAGTGTCCCAACTTTTTTGGAATCCGGTTTGTACAAAAACACTAGCATGGAGAAAAAAATGTATTGATGATATCATCGACCCCTAAGGGTTAGTAACTTAATAGCATTACATACAGTACACGCGCCAATAGCTGCATCAACAAACGGTAATTATAACTACGTGTGTGAGCTGCTTGTAATCTGCTGTATATATATATATATATATAAAAATAAAAAACGCCTCATTATCTACTGGAACCACTGTAATGAGAACTCGTTACTGTAACCTACAGCAGTGGCCAGAAGTATTAAGACAACTTATGCCATATGTTCTAAAATGTGAAGTCACTAATAAGTTCTCGCTCAGTCGCATCTGGCTGAAGAGTTGTGCTAATCAGAATCTGATTGTTTAAACAATTATTATTAACAAGAATTATTTAACAGTTGGAACGAATACACGAGCGGCAGGACTTTTACTTTCTGAAGCCGTGGTGTCCAACTCTGCAAAGGAAATGGTTTAAACCCTCAGGAAGCGATCATGTAGGTGTGGATTTAGCGAGCGACTCCAGGATACTGCAGACGCCAGATCCAGCAGGTAACGGACTTTATGCTAACTGATTGTTCTACAGCAGTTTCATGGCATAAAATTATATGGTACAATAATTACAGATTCTCATCATCTTGATTGTCATTATTTAAAAAAAAAACTGAGAATGTCATTGTTCAAGTAATGAGCTTCACTTCACACAGACACACTATTAGTGATGGGTCGTTCTTTTTGAACGAATCTTTAACGTGACTCAGAAGAACGAGTCGTCTCGGAGAGTGATTTGTTCATTTTCTACTGTTCGCATGCGCAAATCATCGCAAAACCTCCGTAGGTTAAGTACAGGAAACAGAATTGAGCGATTCTTTCATAATGACTCTTCAAGTCCTGAGTCGTTCGTTCTTTTGTCACGTGACTCCCATAGACGCTATGCGGTGCAATAGATTCAAAAGAACGAACGACTCAGACTGGAAGATATGAGAGGTGAGCTGCTCATTCTGTTTATTATAATATGTCCTTAGCCGTATTGTAATATTTTCATTACTGGAACTAAAGCCAAAATTTGTGTATGTAATCGTATTGGGAGTCTTTTATTGAAAATGTAACATTTTATTTTATTTCTTATCAAAAGAACGTAATGAAATAAATAACTCAAAAAAAGATTCGTTTATTTTGATGAACGAGATTCAAAGAACCGAGTCACTAAAAATGATTCAAACTTCCCATCACTACACACTATGAGGTAGTTAGCTAGTCAAAATAAATTAACCCTTAGGGGTCTGAGGCCTTTTTGAAGACCTGCAGTGATTCAGCGCTCGTCTTTAATTTGTGTCAATTTCAAATCTTTACCAATATAGTAGCTAATACATTTTCCCTTATTTATGTAGAGCACAAACTGGGCTTTTATAATGTGAAGGCATAAAACTGAAGACTTCAAGCACAGTACGGTGACAAGACTCTTAGCCACAGAGATGAAGCCAATGCTTTAAAGAACGCTGTATTCCCGTGAGCATTCAGTGAGGGGAACGCCATCATTCTTGAAAATCGAGGCAACTTGTCGGAAACTTGCGGAAGCGGCGCATCTGTCTGTGGGAACCGTACAAACAATCATTCACTAACACCACTTTGCACCACAGGAACTCAGCTGGAGTTATCACCACATCCCCCGTACAGTCCTGACCTGGCTTTCCACATGTTTAGGCCATTAAAGGAGTTGCTGTGAGGCCGGCGTTTCCGACGTGAAGCACGCAGTCCGATAATTTTGTACGCTCTGGAGTACTGAGGGAATGTTCTACCTTGCTGGTGTCCAAGCACTAAAGAAAAACTGGGATATGTGCGGTAGTGTACCAGGGGATTATACAGAGAAATAAACAGAGTTTATACTCTCATAACTATGTCCTGTAATTCTGCACAATCAAAAGTCCCGCTTTGACTTGAATACCAATCATATAATTTCGCCCCAACGCTCTTAAACAGTGCCAAGTCGCTTCTGAGTAAAAATAAAGAAATAAATGTGACTCTGGATTGGTTTAATCCTTAGTTAATCATTTGATATGGCAGGATTTCTAATCCAGCTCAACTAGATAATCTGTTTCACCTTCATCAAACACCTTCCAGACTGATATTCATGAGCAGCTTGTTTTTGCTTCATCAGACTGAAGCGGCTAGACTGTTCTGTACACATTCCAACGCTAAATTCTAATATCCCCATGTAGTTACTGGTCCACACACACACACACACACACACACACACACACACACACACACACACACACACACACACACACACACACACACAGCTCTGGGTCTTGATGGCAACACCAGGCATGAGCTCACAATGGAGAAATGTGTGAAAGAGAAATCGGACGCCGTTTGGAAACAACCTGGTGGAACCGTCGGGTTTACGCAAACACTTTTCCGTGGTTTTGGTTTAAATTTTCTATGACGAACATCAATATGAAATAAAGGCGACGGGTTTATTGCGTTCCTGGTTCCAGCACGGTGGAAAATGATAACGCCTGGCAGACTCTTTAATATATATGGATTTCTCAGCAGTTGTTCACAGAAGGCCTTTCGCTAATGAGTGAAAAGAAACGGTGGATAATAAAAATTTTTAAGATTTTGGTTACTAGCATAAGGCTCCAAAACGTAAATGGCTAACTAGCCGAGACGTATCTTATACTGCGCTGGATCTATTCTCATTAATATGATGCCGAATTATTTCTCAAATAATTATGCCGCATACATTTGTAAAAAAAAAAACCAATGCGGTTTCTGCTGTGTGCGGAGGATGGATTGGACGCAACCACCAAGTCTCACACAGGGTCTAATGTTATCACATTACATTGAACTGAGAAAGCCAACCACTTTAACTTTAATTCATCATTAGAACATGAGATTTAGGGGGATGTACTGGGTACTGGGGGTTACAATCCCCACATCCACCCACACAGTCATATTCAAAACTTAGTACCCCCTCTTAAAAATTTTTTTAAAAGTATTTTTGTGTAAAAACGTAGGGGGTCTTAGAATGAGGGGAAAAAAACACAAGTGGTACTAACAGTAAACACCCCTTTACTGCTTCCACAGAGTTTAAGAGGGCAAGTTGCAGCCAAGTGCTGCTAATCATCAGCAGGCGTGCAAACTTCTATAAAGGCAGATGTTTTGGCAGTTTGCTGGTCTGGAGCATTCAAGTGTGTGTTGAAACAATGCCAAGAGGGAAAGAAAGTGAGAAAGATTATTCTCATGTGAGAGGTGGGGTATGAATTGCATTTCTTTTTGCACTACTTTTACATTTAAAAGAAACACAACACATTTATTTGGTGTTACATTATCAAGAATTTCGCATGTTAAAAGCCTCCAATCTGCCTTTTTTCTCCAAACTCTGTCCGAAAATTAGTCTCAAACCCACACACTCTTACACCAATCTCAAAACATCGCAAGTGCTATTTATTCGGACACATTTATACTATTTATACGGACATTTATTCTAGAAGCGTACCGCGGGTTGTGTTTTCCGCAACACAACCCGCGCACTCACTGCTGAGTTTGGAGACATCTGATGCGACAAGACATCTCAGTTTCTTCATAATCCTACAGGGGGCGCACTCTGAAATATTGACACATTTGCATCCCGTGTGGTAGCAGTGAATTAGTTCCCGACGTTTGTTTAGAAATAATAATTATGGCGGATGACAGAAATACGTGCTAAATGTTAAACTATTGTACCTGAAGTTCGTATATATAACTTATATTCTGCGTTGTTTTTTTAAAATAAGAAAACTAACGTTATAAGGAATAGAAAATCATGATGAATTTTATTCTATTTATTGAATCAAATCATTGAATCAGCAACTAAGGGTTGCAATAATATTGTATCGGGAGTGACTGGTGATTCCCATCCCTATATATAAGAACAACAGGTACATCTCATATCCTACAGGCATCACTGAGCGTGCTAAACATCAAGCTGTTGCTGCTACAGGTGGATCTACAGTACATCCTTTCAAATCATAGGGGGCCAATACTTAGTATTGCCCGCATCACTTTTTTTTTCTCTTTTGGCTACATTTTTGTTAAATAAATAGTTGCACATTAATATCAAAAGTTAGATATTGTTCATCTGAGGTTGTATTTTCAGTGTTTATATTCAGTACAACAGCACGTCCTTGAGTGTGATATTGATTGAAGGACTTCTGTAGAAGATACCGAGATCATCTCGAGCCTTACATTTATGACCCCATTCGGCATGCTCACATAAATACCAGATCATTACAGATATCAGAGAAACACACCTTCCAGAAGTTATCGACCTTCCCGTAGACGAGCGACTGGTTCTGGCGCTTGACATCGTCGATGTGACGGATGTCGCTGGCGTTCAGGTGCTGCTCCACCACGAAGCCCAGGAAACTGTTATCAGGTGTGTGAGCTGCAAGAACAAAGAAAGAAGACTGACATTCTTCTTCTCTCAAAACAAAGAAATGAAATCAAATATGGATGCGCCAATTAGAGAGGATGCAGGATCAAAGCTCATTTGTAAGACCAAATGTCAATAAACAGAAAACCTATTAAGATGGGATCAAGTGATCAAATCATTTCTACAAATAATATTTATTTTACACCAAGAACATGGGGGTTAAGAGGGGACAACAAGAGGGCTCATATTAGGCTTGTGTGTGTGTGTGTGTGTGTGTGTGTGTGTGTGTGTGTGTGTGTGTGTGTGTGTGTGTGTGTGTGTGTGAGAGAGAGAGAGAGAGAGAGAGAGAAATGATCACAGGGTAGGTCAATGTTGCCAAGTGAGAGACAGTTACTATGGGAACAGGGGACCAAAAGGTCGTCTGGGTAACAGCGAGCTGGCAGAGTTTCACCCCGGTGCCATCTGTGTGAAACTTCACCCATGTTCACTCATTAGAAGTGGGCATCCCATTAGCACGATACAACTGATTTAAAGCTTTTCGAATGCTCAGCTCTCTTTTAGATAAATTAGATAAGGATATTCTGATCTCACTAAGCTTTTATGATCATATCTCAAATTTCATCAACATGCAGAGTGTTTCGTTATTTTATTTAAGCATCAATTCGGGCATGCTGCTATAAAAGGAAAGCCGAAAATACCGTTGTTCACCGTGAAAACACGTCTATATCAATTAGCTTTGCCTTTTTCCAAATCGAATACCTGTGTTGAGTCGTTTTCTATAACAGCATCTCTCACAAAACTTGCGATTAATTCAAATTGCGTTTTAAAATTTTATTTATTTAATGTCATACATTAGCGTTACTACGGTAACAACCCATTTTTTTCGCCCCAAAATAAAAAAAAAAATAGTAAAGGCTTTATTTGTCACCTATACATTACAGCACAGTTCAATTCAACTGAATTTTTTAACAATGGTCATTGTCGCAAAGCAGCTTTACAGAATAATAAAAAAAAAAAGATGGAAATGAGAATGAAATGTGAGAAAATTTGGTGTATGATCAAAATTATCAGATTGTCGCTGATGAACAAGCCGAAGGTGAAATCTCCTTGAGATGGCAGTAGGAAGAAACCTTGAGAGGAACCAGACTCAAAAGGGAAGCCTTCCTTACTTGGGTGAAATGGATAGCAGGGATTGATCTGCAGTCATACTGTGTGTTAGGAGGCTGGACATTCAGTATAACAGGAGATATGGAGTCCAGTGAAATTCTTTCTTTGGATAAACCATCCATAGATGGGATCAGAGCGCCGGGTCAACCATGATTTGGCGCCTCCGGAGCAGATGGGGTTAAGGGCCTTGCTCAAGGGCCCAACAATGCCGGCCTTTTGGAACCGGGGCTTGAACCGCCAACCTGGCCCATGCCTTTACCCTCTGACCAACCACTGCATTTTTTTTGTAGCTGCAGAAGTTTTTTTTTTTCTTTCATTCGAGGAGTTGTGTGGATTTCTCTGAAGTTGGTTTTTATGGTTTTAGAAATTCCAAAAGAGAAAAAAAGTGAACCTGTTGCAACCATTCCATAACATCCAAAGTAATGTAATATAAAAGGAATAACGCTGTTCTGTTACAGCAAAATAAACCTGTTCACCAGAGTTTTATTCCTATATCACTTTAGGAGAAGATCTATAATAAAACATTCTATAAGTTGTGGCTGTTCAGATTCTCAAAACCTCCAGTATTATTTTTCTGTCCTTTTGAACTTTATGCAATGCGAGTATCAATTCGGTTATCTTACACACATGGGCATAAACAATCAAATTAAAGAACCAGATGCAGAAATCTACAGTATTAGATATGGACTGTGTGTGTGTGTGTGTGTGTGTGTGTGTGTGTGTGGTGTGTGAGTGTGAATGTACACCATTGTTTGGCCCGAGAGAGCATCTGGACTGTGTTGCTGCCGTCCATCAGATCCAATCAGTGTGTGGGATGAGATTTAGAAGCCAGCCGGCCCATAATGCAATTTGTGTAAAATTTGTGGAAATCAGAAATGGCAATATAAATGGAACATGCCCCCTTCCGTGTGCACACACACACACATGGCTACACCCTCACACTCTCAATCAGCAGCCCAACTCTGAATGCAGCGCTCATTTCAGTCAGTCTAAGCACACGGCCGTGAACTGGCATGAATTTTTTTTCTCTGTTTAGCAACTGGCTTCACGATACAGTAAATCAAAATAAATTAAAAGAAAAATGAGAAAAGGACAAAGGAAGGTACGATCATGTCTCCTTGTCTTAAAAGGATGTCTCTCTGTATATTTTGTTTTTTTATGATTTATTTCTAATATTAGAATCGAGCTTCTTAATTTGAATTATTTCCATCATGTGCAGAATCATTGTCGTTGCTATTGTTGTTGGTTGTGGTTGGCCCCTGCTCTGACCTTGTGTGTGTTTTTTTTCCCCTTATACACTCTGGTGTGATAAAGGTTCCATCGACAGCAATTTTCGCAAACTGTTTCCGTCCTACTTTTCATATCAGCCTGATTAAAGAATAAATACAAAAAAGCACTTGAGCAGGATGACGGTGGTGTATTTATCAACCCAGTGGAAAAGATACGTATCCGTCGTGGGCGCCAGCGGTAACCACTTAAAGATCAAAGTGTTAAAACATGTCCGGGTTTAACACTTAAAGTTTAAGAATACAGCATGACCGGGAGCGTGTGAGGATCAGTGTTGATCAAGATTGTCTCTCTGATCAAATCAGAATGAAGGATTTGACAGCGCTGATGTAATAAGTTGATCAGAGTGTGTGTGTGTGTGTGTGTGTGTGTGTGTGTGTGTGTGTGTGTGCAGGGATGTGGCTTCAGCCAACAAGACAGTATGTTCTCATGCTGTGTATAAACCACTCAGCCAGATGATTAATGACAAAAATCAAAGTTTAACTAATGACGAGGTGACGTGTCCAGATATTACGCCATGGCTCGGGAAAGTGAAAACTGCACTGGCACAAATCTGGAGTGGAATAAAAGTACAGGATGTGCTTCACCGCACATTAGAGGACGTGTTACACTTTAAACTTAAAAAAGGTCAATCAAGATACAAGATACAGCAACGTGGATTTAAAGTTGTACAATAACTCACACTCACACACACACGTAATGAAACCCATGAGTGTTCTCTTTCTGTCATGGAAAAAAAAAAAAAAACCCAAGGGGCTTATTGAGAATGTCATGTACCATATCTTAACAAAAGAGCTTTTCATCCTCTACAACATCCGAGACGACAATCCAAGACTCACTCATTCTCACTCATTCTCACTCACACACACACACACACACACACACACACACACACACACACACACACACACACACACACTTACGGAACATGGTGTTGAACTGCTGAGGGTTAAGGTTCCACTTGCCCCACGGAGTCTTGTGGCCTTTCGACTGGGCGTAGTGGGCGTGATTAAACTCCGGCTCCGTCCCGAACGAGTCCAACACGCGCAGCATGCACCTGGAAGCAAAGACGCACAACAACGCGCAGTTGTAGACCCGTTAGATTTCTTCATTTGGCCTGTCTCGTGTGTATGACGCAGATCTCAGCACCAGAATAATCCAGCCATATTATTATAATATTTAACACGTAAGGCAAATACGTGACATCATAAAACGTTGGAGAGTTCTAGTCCTGATTATTCCGTTCACGATCCTTTTAAACCGGAGCCGTTCTGTATTTCACCTTAATCATAACAGTAACAACAACAGTGAAATAAATACTGACAGTGCATGTATAATGGTGTTCCAGAGAGAAAGAACTGGTGTAATAGTTTATTTATTTATTTATTAATTATTTTTTTATTCTAGCCTTGATTCTTGTACATTTCTTGGTTTGACATCATTAAGGCTCGTTTCCTTTTTTCCTTAAGAATCGATGAGGGAATGTAAGATTTTTCTACAACGTCACATATTATACACCATTAAACAGATAAATGGATTTACTATACATAAAGATGATGTCTTGTGTGGGATGTGTGTAAAAATAATTGTCCATTGTTGTATTGCTTGAGGTCTAAACAAGATTTAGATTTTTAAATTAGATTTTCCGCCTATTGTGATGTCATAAAAGAAGAGCCCCACCCCGGTGTAGTTGAAGGAGGGTGTGAGGTTTAAAAAAAAAAAAAGCATTATCTGAGGGTTTTTTCAGCTATGGAATTAACACATACACTTAGGGGGACGTCTGAGACCTGCGATAACTCGTTACAGAAATCGGACCTTAATTGTTTTTTTAAAAAATGGTTAGGAATTTTGCTTGGAATAAGACAAAAGCAGCATCTTGTTTGTTGATGCTCCAGTTGAAACGCTCCTCCTCCAAACCCGCTATTTCAGTGTCTATGTAAATGAGCTACTACAGCAAATATATGAACAAGAGGAGTCTTCTAATATGAGCTCACATTACGGGGGAATCTGATTGGCTGGTTTCAGCCCTGGCCAATAAACAAAAAAAGAAGCAATAAAGGATCTTCACTTTCTGCTTGTTTGTTTGTACACACACTGGAGACGTACAGTATCTGAAAGTCTAAAAATGACTAAATTGTCAATTGTGAATCACACATTCCCTTTAAAATTGGATCTTTTTATTTCCTGCTGGTGTAGTGGTTAGCACTGTCGCCTTGCACCTCCAGGGTCCGGGTTCGATTCCCGACCAGGCTCGATTCCCGTCTCTGTGTGCATGGAGTTTGCATGTTCTCCCCGTGCTTGGTGGGTTCCCTCCGGGTACTCTGGTTTCCTCCCACAGTCCAAAGACATGTAGGTTAGGTTAACTGGTGTTCTCATAATTGCCCATAGTGTTTGAATGAGTGTGTGTGTGCCCTGCAATGGATTGTCACCCTGTCCAGGGTGTACACCGTCTCGTGCCCTAAGCCTCATGGGACAGGCTCCAGGCCCCCCGCGACCCTGAATACAGGATAAAGCGATATAGACGATGAGTGAGTGAGTGTATCATTGCCCTGGTGCTTCACATTCCCTAAGATACTTCATACAACATTAGTAAGAGGTTTAATTAATAGAATGTTTAATTTCAGGTCCTGCGGTTACTCCTAAGTCAATATTTTATATCGTGGTAATTAACTGCTTATATAGCTCAAATCCCCTGACTGTCATAGCCGGATTAAAGCTCTTTCACTCTTGTGCTCGTGTTGGATTCTGCACACCAGCTGGCCGTTCTGTTAACCTTATAAAACCTTATAGAAATCACAGAGAGAAGGAAATGTCAAATTGTCTTTAGAGTCCTGCTGCAAAGTGCTTTTTTTGTGTGAGTGTGTGTGAAAACAGGACAAGTCGATTATCATTTAAGATGGCTGTACCTTAAACAGGTTCTTAACCAGCGTGAAGAGGATTCAGCTGACGAGGCACTTGTTTCAAATGTTAGTTCTCTGGATCGTAATACTATTTATTCAGTGGTGTGTAAAATGAAGCAGAGATTGTGTACAGAACAATTAAGCACAGTACTGTAGTGAGCATACACTAGCACTTTGTGTGTGTGTGTTCAAATCAAAATGACAGACGTTCTTCATGAGTATGACTTAGCACTGGACTTGACGGTTGTTGTTGGTGAAATGTTGTGTCTGGACTCGGGAACCACTGGTCACTGCCACACAGACACCCGCCACCTCATTACATTTAATATTTACTTGTAAATTATACATAAAACTACTATTATTGTTTACAAAATCCTGCTTGATTTCTTCTTCTTATACATTTTCAATCGTAAAATACGACACTAAATACTTAATTAGTTATAGGTAATAACTAGGTTTTTATTTACTGAGAGATATGAACGCGTATTGATTCGTATGCCTACATGGTAAAATCATCAACGTTGATTAAACACTTTCAGAACTTTACTTTAACTTTATTTAATTAACTTTAAATTTAAGTTTACCAGTTAATTTAAGTTCAAGTGAACCTACATACAGCGGGAACTGCATTATCCCACAATAAATAATTCATAAATAATTAAATCCAGTCACACAAAAAATATTACCGATATGATCAATTTCCAATACTATAATAATTTTTTTGAATACAAAAACAAATCAAAACATTTAGCCTTAATTTATGATTCCCCCTTGGCATCGGCTGCTTTAAAAAAAGAAACTGAAAGTGGCCCCCTTTCGTTCCTCCTACCGTCCTTGATAACATTCCTGTGACCCATGGAGCTATGCTTCACTTGGCTTCCCACAGACACAAACATGTTTTTTGAACGCCGACCAGGCGCACGAACAACTAGACGTGCCAAAAATGTTCCACAAAGCAAATTTCTTGAAAACTTTTAGTTTTCAAAGAAAAAAATTGCAAGTCGGGGCGAATCGTATGCCGAGGTGTCACCGTAAATACCTTATGGTGACAGTTCAACACTATGTGTTAATTCAAAACTGGTAATTTAACTCTGCAGTATAAAATTCAATCAATTTAATCGCTTTCTAACGTGCAAATAAAAACAAAAACAAATCCAGAACGGTAACTAAACCATGACAGAGAGAAACTGTCCTGTTTTAAAATTAAGTGCCTTCATGAGCAGCGCCATCACACTCAGACGTGAAAAAGCTGGAAAGTTACAGTATATTTCGGACATGCGCATATCAACGCGTGTGCACATTTGCTGTATAAAACTTAATAAATAGCTGTTTTTCGATTTTGTCAAAAAGCGCGAAAGTCACTGGAGACAGCCCTGGACGTGTAGTATAGACTAGCTAACGCATCAACTTAACCTTACTGTCATCAAGCTAGGAGGCGAGAACCTGATTGATGGAGGAGAAGGTGCGGCCCTCTGCATAACTTTGTTCTTTCTGGTCGAACATTATTAAGCTTTAGAGCATTCAGAATCATAAAGTCTGACTTCTGCTTCTTATCTAATTCCATCTAAATAATCAGGATGTTTATGCCAGTTAATGTTAATGATAAACATCATCAGGTAATAATGATATAAAAAGCAAAGTCATGGACGGTCATGCTGGAACTTTGATGATGAAATCTACCTCCAGAACGCCTCATGACTCACACTAATGAGATTCGATGAGATTTCGAGCTCAGGGCCGGGAGTGCCGCAGAGACTGATTTGTGATAAAGGTGAAGAAATTGTGGGTCAGTAATAACTATGAAGGCTCAGAGTCTGGGTAATTTCAGGAGAACGAACGAATAAGTCAATGACGCGCTGCTCCACCTTCACTGCTGTTTAATTTAGACTCGTGTCCAAAATATACAGTATGTCTTAAGGGTACATGCTTTATTCTCCGCCTCTACTGCTGGGTCGGAAGCTTCAAGCCCAAGTTCCAGATACAAATACTTCGGCATATAAACATGAAAATTTGCAATAAGAAGTAAAAATTTTTAAGTCAGGTTTAATGTCTATTGATTTCATATTTCACTTCATTTACATGTCTTGTTTTTATACAGTATGCAAAAATATGACTATAGTGTTGGAAATTGGTGATATTTTTGGGTGGCTGGAACAGATTATCTGCATTTACATTATTTCCTGTGTGAAATGGGTTTCGAGATACGAAATTTCACCTTAAGAACTCGCCTCCGGAACGGATTAAACTCGTATGCTGAGGTGCCGCTGTAACTCCACGCAATTCCTAATGCACTACATTACCCCATCTACAGAGGTTTCTATAGTCACAGTTAGAACGTGACATACGCCATCATGCATTTGTAAACACTTTAGCATTTTATGATGTCTCAGTAAAACATGTGCCTGTGTATAAAAGTCATTGTAAAACGTTTAAGAGCTGTTCCACAGACTCACTGATCAGGAGCCCAAGGTCTAAAAGGAAATTATTCCCCTGAGTGAGCAGGTTTTTAAACAGTTGCATTTCATATCAGTTGTATGTAGATTTGTGCACAAGTCAAAGTAAACGAATACAGAAAAAATAATGAAGTTTGTCCTGCTGCCCGGTGGACGTCTCATTACAATTACAATGTGTTTCAGTGTTTAAGCTCCAGCACAGCATGATGTATTCAAAAGTAATGTATTCCATTTCTTGAATGGAATGGGCTTTGCATGGAATTCTTGTTAAAAACTCATACTGTATACTATAATCATATTAGGGGTGATGGTGGCTCAGTGGTAGGTATCCTGCCGATGCCCAAACCCCATCCCGATCCCAAGCACGAATAAAATGGGGGAAAAAGGCATCCGGCGACAAACCTGTGCCAAGCTTGTGTTTCGGGCTTCAGATTAATACTTTTGGCTTCAGATTAATACTTTTTGTTTTATGGAATCAGCGCCAAAGTTTTGAGGGTGACTCAGTTTTCAATGGCTGGAGTTAAGGAATTGACTAATTTTTTTACGGAATTAACTTTTTTTTTCCAAAAAGACTTACTTATTTTTAATCGACACAGGTTTTTGAATCAACTCTTAAAACAAACAAAAAATATTTATAATTTTTAAAAATCAACTTTATTTTCTGGACTCAGGCTTTCAGAATCAGCTTTTTTAAAAAATCAACTCTTCTTTTTTTTTTTTAATCAACTTGGGTTATTTTCAATAAAAAAAAAAAAAGTTTTTTTTAATTGACTAACTTTTTTTGTTAGTTTTTTTGGATTCGACTCATTTTGGAATTGACTCTGATTCTCGATCAGAATCTGCTTGACTGTTCCATGTTGCCGCTCTAGTCATGATCCCATTAATATGAAGCTTGTCCCTTTTCTCTCTCTCTCTCTCTCTCTCTCACATACACAGACTTAATGCTTAGGTGGAACTTCAAACCCTAAATCAGATGACGATGTGCATGTCCACTTGTCTTGACTTACTACCATCAGTGAAGAGTGAGTCAGAGCGAGAGCAATAAAGACGGACAGTGAGTGGATTGTACTCACTGGTAGTGCACCCACGAGGGCCCTAGTGTCTTCTTAAACTGAGACAGGCCCACGATGTCGATGTAGATGAGCTCCACCACTTTATCACCCTGCGTGGGACAGCTAGACTTGTTTCCCATCACCTTCCTCATGATCCTGTGGTGAGACAAACAGACAGCATGGTGGAGGAAATGAGAACATTGGGGTGACACTCACTTAACTCTGTGTGTCTGTGTGTGTGTGTGTGTCTGTGTGTGTGTGTGTGTGTGTGTCTCACTCTTTAAGCTCAGCAATGGAAGCTGAGATGCGGATGTCGTGGCCCAGCAGGTATAAAGTGGTGATGAGGTCACTCCACTGCACCAGCTCCCCCAGTGGACCCCCGCTGAACGCATTCTCAGCTATCTTAAAGCCAGACTCCTTCGTCAGCAGGCCTAGATGCACAAGGATCTAACACACACACACACACACACACACACACACA
>JAQMYL010000023.1:37821066-37832537 GCA_030014365.1 Clarias pachynema | reverse complement strand
ACACACACAGTATATATATATATATATATATATATATATATATAGTAAAGGGTTTAAACCCATGTTGCACAGGCGGCACCATAAAGCACAGACACGAGGCGAGGTCTTACGGGAAAAAGGGTAAAAATAAATCTTCAGTTCTGAAGTAAATATTCGTACCACAGGTGACTTATTTCAGTTTTATTCAATTCTTTTTATGTTGTTATTATAGAAATGATAATATAATGAGTGCATTAATATAGACCTTACAGTCATGCTGCACCAGAAAATAAATCAGCATTTTCCTGACCAATCAGATTTAAGCATTCAGTGTTATAGTGTATATTTCAGTGTATATATGCATATATACCATATACACATTTGGTTTTCTTTTTTTTTTTCCCCTCCTCTTTCTCTCCCATGTCTCTGAAATGACGTTAAATGACGTGAAGTAGCGTAGGTGTTGCGAGGCTAGTCGCTGTGTGTATCTGTGCGGGCTGGTAACCAGATAACAAAACAACGGTGGTTTTATCACTAGGCTCTGGGTGAACAATGCGATATCAGTGCCACTGCAAGCAGATACATGTGCTCACTCAATGGTGTGTGTGTGTGTGTGTGTGTTCCATTGTGCACACTCACATCAACCGTCACTTTCTTAACTGAATCCGGTGCATACAGTGGAGATAAACGCTTGATGACTGTCTTCTCTGTTCGAGCTACTGTAACCCCGGGAACATGACAACGATCTGGTCACCACTGATTAATACCACATGAGTGAGACTAAACTTTGTGTGTATGCGTGTGTGTGTCACTGTGTGTGTTTGTATGTTTGTTCACCTTCAGTTTGCCCTCACAGTGCGGGAAGCCGTCAAGAGGTGGCAGCTCACACTTCTCCTGTGCTCCACCGAGAAGGTCTACGGAGAGAAAGAAGAAAAGAGAAGGTCATTGATCATCATTACTGTGGTTGAGGTCGTCATCATCTCAATCATCATCATAATCATCTCCATCATCATCATCACCATCATCTCCTCCAACATCATCATCATCATCATCATCATCACTGCTCCAGGAGAAACTTAACCAAGTCCGTCTGGTCCAAACTCTACAAGTCCACAATCAAACCAAGGCTCTGTCTTTCTTTCTCTCCCACTTTCTTTTCCTTCCTTTATTAAATTCTTTCCATCCTCTCTTTTAATTTTCTTTCACACCATCTCTTCTTCCATTTTTTTCTTCTTTTTTTTTCTGATTCCTGACTCTTTTCTTATTTCTCCTTCTTTTATTTCTATCTTGATTTCTCTTTTTTTCCTTAATTTAATATTGTTTTCTTATTTACTTCCTTTAGTTTCCTGTCTTTCTACTTTCTTTCATACTGATCTTTCCTTTTCTTTCCTTCCATCTGCTTTTTTTCTGCTTTCTGTCTTTCATTAATTCTCTTTCCTTTTATCTTTTTCTTTTTTCCCTTCTTTTTTTTCCTTTTTTCTTTTTATTTCCTTTCTTTTTTTCCCATCTTTACTTTTCTTTCTCTTCTTTCTGTTTTTACTGATTTGTCTCATTTCTTATTTAATCTTTCTTTCCATCATTTCTCTATTTTTTTCCTTATTTCTTTTAATCTTTATTACCCGTCTTACTCGATTACATCAAAGAACAACATAAGGAAGAAAAAAATACATAGAAAAGTTAAATTCTTGCAAAATCCTGAGCTGACATCGTTCTGATCTGCGCTTAAAAACATAATGAATAAAGTCCAAAGTCCCGCCTTCCTGCTAGGGCTTCCTAACCAGTCATAGATCAGACCAAATTCTTGTAACCAATCATAATGCGGAAGGACAGATGTCATGCAATCATGTTTTTTAATAGAACCCCCCCCCCCAAAAAAAAGAGTATTATTCTAGCAATGATTTCCTGGACACACACACACACACACACACACACACACACACATACACACATACACACATACACACATACACACATACACACATACACACATACACACATACACACCCTGCCAAAAAAAATGGTTCCTGCTATGTTCCTTGTGTACAATGTTTTCCCCTTTTGTGCCCCTTAAAGGCGTTCAGTATCACTGCGTCAACCTTCGCTTTAAAAACATTTTTAATGCATGTTAGTGAAAAGAAAACAATTTGTCAAGAAATAATCCATTTTGCAAGCGTGTGAATAGGACAAGGAGGGAAGGTCCAGGTTGCATAATAGTGAGGGAACTTTCGAAGCTCCCGCGAGTGTTCACTGGAATGTGTGACGCTCCGGTAAGACCGAAAACCCTAGTAAATGAATTGTAAACAGGAAGTGTGACATGAAGTCAAGGAGCAGCTGCACCTAAAAAAAAAAAAAAAAGGAAAAAAAAAAAAAAGATGAGCACCATGTAAATCATAGCAATGTATGAATCTGGATGGGATTTAATAGCGTTAGATTATCACCTGAACATCAAGGTGGCGACGCGAGCCTCATGTCATGACAAAAGCACCCAAATATCTGCAGAGACCGGATTATATAAATGATGCAAATGACGCGATTCCGAGGCTTTCAGCAGAAACCGGGAGAAAAAGCGAAGGCCAATCGCCGTCTGCATCTAATGCAACAAAAATAGACCACTTCCTGTCAGGCACACAAAGAGCAGACAGAGCGTCTCGTAGAAGCTTTATGTAAAAGAGCTTGAGATGAAGAGTGTGGTGAAAAACACACACACACGCACACAGAACGCTGCTCGTGTACTTTATATACAGTATGATATGTGTAGAAAAACAAACATTCATATGTAACACAGACAGGATCGAACCTCTTGGGAGTTAATTAGCTGATCATTTGTAAAAGAAAGAAGGTCATGATCATCATCATCGTTGTCGTCATCATTGTGGTTCGTAAAATTCCCTTCCGGAAAAACACGACAACAAAAGTCAGAGGTTTAATGGATTATACAGTAACATGATCTCTGCGTGGAAACGATACACTAATAAACTGAACTCCAGGTGCTGAAATACTGACACCGCTATTGAGTACCAGCTGAAACTACAGCTAACCAGCTCGTCTGCACTTGCAGTCGTACTCGAAGCTACAGTTGCTCTTTATGCACTTCGCTGATGTTATACAGAACAATCCTGAACGACTAGTGCATGAACACACAAGTACCTGCTTTTCATTTTCACTACGTCATTTAGGGGGGAAAAGACATCCATCCATGACGGATCATCACAGACATGATTAACTACAGTACCGAGTAGGGTACTCGCTCAGGTACCGGTACTGATGAGTACTAGAGCACCTCAACCTGGGGAAAAAGCCAGACTGCTGCATCAGCACTTCAAACCACTGGGCCATCCGATACATCACCCATCATCATTTGTGACTTCCTTCCTTCTTTTCCTCATCCGCAATCCTTCACTGCCATTTTTTAATTCCTTCTTTCTTCTCTTCTTCATCTCCTTATTTCTTTCCTTCTTTACTCCCCTATTTCCTTCTCTATTTCCTCATTTCTTTACTATCATTCTTTACTTCTTTCTTTGTTTACCTTTTGTTCTTTACTTTCCTAATTCTTTTCTTCCTTATTTCTCTCTTGTTCGTTCCTTCCTTTCTTTCTTCTTTCCCTCCCTCCTTCCTCGTCTTTCTTTTTTCTTTGATTGCCTGTTTTTCCGCTTCATTCTTTACTACTTCTTTTCTATTTTTCTTTTCTTATTTATCTTACTCCCTTCCTTCCTTTTCTCTTTCTTCAATTCCTTCCTATCTTCCTTCTTTCCTTCATCCATTTTGTGCTCCTATATTTTTTGCGTCCTTCGTTCCTCCCTTTTTCTTTAGTTCCTTATTTCATTCCCTATTTTTTGTCTATTCTTTACGTCCTTATTTTATTCTTTATTTCCTTTTTTCCCCCTGATGTCCTTCCTTGCTTGCTCTTTGTCTTTCCGTTCCTTCTTCCTTACTATCGTCCTTCTTTCAGTCTTCCTTTTTTCCTTTCCCTACTTTGTTTCTATCCTTTCTTTTTCTCTACTAATTCATTCCTTATTTCCATTTCTTGTTTTTTCCCCCCTTTCTTCCTCTCCTTTGTTTGTAGAGCCAAATAATAGACCGCCATTTCAGGAACCTTAGTGTATCTTCCAGCTATTATACTAATCCCTTCTTTTACGCTGCAGTCCGAACCGATCATGTGACACACTCGAGTACCATTTCTGCTTTCAGCTTCGAATAGCCGCAAACAAAGGAGCAGAAACAACAGCGGCTACGATTGTGAAATCATCATATGTTTGACGAGGATTGTGTTCTAATAATAGAAATGTACGCAAGTCTCATCAGTGATGTTTCACTTGGAGTATGTTACAGGTCAGTGATATGCTAGTACGTCTCACGTTTCAACAGACAGGAATAAACGAGTCTGTCATTTCTCTGTTGTAATGGAATGGAATGTTCAACATACAGACAATTAGCCAGGTATGTTAATAACCAGTTTGGAATATTTTGCGCATACTTTTTAGTTTAATGTTCCAAATATCTAGAACACTGCAGAGTTACGGCAAGTGACAGCAGCTTCCTCTCCCTCACTGTCTCGCATTAGACACCATCTTGCTCGGGTGGTTCTCACAAGGCCGGTTCTCACACACGTAAAGGCTTTGAATCAAATGCACTAAGTGCTGCATACAGTATGTGAAAGTAGCCTTTGAGTGAAATCTTATAGCAAACCATTAGGAATCCAGCAGTCTCAAATACACACACACACACACGCACACACACTTTTCCACTTAGATCAAAGAGCAACAGAATCTATTTTAGAACCCGGTCACATTTCTACTTGAATCAGAGCTGAAACATGATGTACAAGGGGCGTTCAAGTCAAACCAGGATTTTTGTTTCTGCACAATAACAACACTCAGTTATGAGAGTAAAAACTCCCTTTATTTCTCTATATAATCCCCTGCTACACTAATGCACTCATCCCAGCGTTTCACTAGTGCTTAGATACCATCAGGGTAGAAAGTTCTCCGGAGCCATCATCAGACTGCATGCTTCTAAAACCTCTAATGAAAACTCTATGAGGCCCGAACATGAGGAAATGGCTTACTGTGAACATGAGGAAATGGTCAGGACTGTGCAGGAAATGTGGCAAACTCCCAGCCGAGTTCCTGCACTGTGCAAGTTGTTGCGCGTACAGTTTCCTACAGCTCTTTCGTAAGTTAACTGCCTGCATTCACCTGAAATTTCATCGCAAGTGGACTTGAACGCCCCTTGTGCAGGTCGATTTAAGAGTTTCAGGGTTAGGGTTCATGCAGAGTTATTTAAAGGCAACTTATTTGCTTTGATCTAAGAATAAGATAAATGATTCGAGAGAAGAGGCCAACACAATGCTCCTACTACCTTGCTTTACACAGTGAGGGTGATTTAGCACTGGGTAGCACTGTCACTTTGCACCTCCAGGATCCGGGCTCGAGTCCCCCCATGGGGTCTGTGTACATGGAGTTTGCACATTCTTCCCATGCTTGGCGGGTTTCCTCCGGGTACTCTGGTTGCCTTCCACAGTCCAAAGACATGCAGATTAGGCTAATTGGCCATCCCAAATTGACTGTAGTGTATGAATGCATGTATGAATGTTGACCAGAGGTCCTACCACGGTAGTACAAATGGAAATAAATGGTCACAATTGGCCTCCATGGTCCCTAGTTGGACTATAGAGGTTCCTAGATGGATGGATGAGCAATGCCGGGTTTCTGAAAAATGTTACGCACCATAGCGTCATAAGCCCATATTTTGGTATCATCCGACCAGTGAAACACGTTGACCCATAGATGTCTTTATGCCAGCTCCAAAGGGATTCGCCATCCCCAATCCCAAAAAGGTTGGTATGGAGGATATTTAGGACTAATAACTACTGTATATGACAATTTAAATGAACAAGGTGATGTTGAAGTGAGGCAAAAGTGGAATAGTAAAGTGCATAAGAAGCCTCCAGGCAAGGTCTAGTCCTTCAAGAGCAAGGGTGCATCAATAAATAATAATTTTTAAAAACTCTCCTAATTAGAATTTTGGGCATTTTACCCTGTTTATTCGACAAACCTGATCATAAAGACCAATAATATTATAATAATGCACATTATTACATGGATTACATGGAATTTTTCAGCAAACCTTTGTCTGTCAACACAAGGTTAATGCAAGATAGAGCTCCCCTCTCCAAAGCAGATTAAACACTGAGTCACATTCTCTGGGCGCTGAGATGCACAATAGCACAGGGGAAATGGATTTTGTGGCGTGATGAGTCAATATTTCACATAGTTTTTGGACAGCTTTTTGTTTTTGTTTGCAGCCGAAGAGATGAAGGACCATCTGAGCTGTAATCAGAATCAAGCCAGCATCTGTCATGGTACAAGGGAGGAACTTGCACATCTGTGAGGGCGCCGTTAATGTAGAATAAATTTGGAGCACCATATGCTACCATCCAGATCCAGGCCCAGATTAAAAGTGCACTGGAGTATCTGCGGGTCAAGACTGCAGTCATGACCCGTCTCTGATTCAATATGTCCGGCACATTATGAAGTGCAAAATGCAAACAGTTGTGCAGTATGAATGGAAAAATGGAAAAATAACTGATCTCTTTAGTGCCAAAGCATTTAATAAGCGCCGTTAAGAGATTAAACATCTAACTACCCCAACAAATTTGGGATTTGCTGAACGTGATATGAACAGGGTGAATAGGTTTGTGGTTGTTCTCTGAACAAAGTCTCTTATTCTGTGCTGTGGATCTCTCCATCTTACCCTAATAAACAGTTCCATGTTTTGGCATTTGTCACCCATAATCCCACTTAAGTCCATTACAGTTCCAGATTGTTTCCTCTTCCAGGCCAGCTGCTTTTTGATATTAGAACCAAACCCGAATTTTAAGAATTGGAAACAGCAGCTAAAGACATCTGCTGCTATAGTGATCATTAATTTCCTGATCTTATTTCCAGATCAGTACAATATTAAATATGAATGGTGAAATCAAATAAGAACAAAATGCACAAATCTAGTATGAATCGATGCTTCTACTCACACACACACGCACGCACGCACACACGCACGCACACACAGCACCCTCTTATCCAGCTGTGCTGCTCAGGTTTTTCCAAGGATTTGAAAAAAAAAAAAAACAGAAGGGTTTCAGTGTGTGTTTTTGGGTCTGAATTCGAAACATTACTACAAGCGCACACACACACACACAACAGCCACTTGTAGGCTTGCACAAAACAGCTGTATGCTAACAGATTTACTCTACAAATGTTAACACAAAAGACTAAACAGATTGAAGGCAATTCATTTACATGGAAACACATACGTGGGAAAGATCATCTTTGCATATACAGTATACACAGGGTAGTTAAAATAGCTAGTATGTATCGATTATGATAAAAGATATTAGATCTGAAATACAGTACATACCAGGGTGGAGCTAATTAAGCAGGAAAACAAATAAAAACAATGTTGCCTGCACAGGTACCCGTAACCTCATTTAATTTCCAAGGACAACATTCCATTCAGCTGATCGCCCGCACCTCATAAAATCTATGAGGCCTTCTGGAAAATTCTTTCAACCATCCAAGTTCAAAATGAGCAAAAAGTGCATCAAGTGATTATTAGTTTTAAAAAGTATGAGATACTTAGATGAAGCATTATCTTGTTTAAATGTGGGAAGTAACTTTGGTTTTTAAAATCATCCGTAGTTTCTTTTTCACCTAACACTTACTTTGACCTTTTATTAATTTTACTTCAAAAGAATGTTCTCTACTTTCCAATCAGTACATTTAAAAACGCTTAATTGCTATAGTATAATCTAATATTTAAAAACTTTTGGACTAAAATCTAAGCTTGTACACCTGCAACAGTGGAAACAAAACATAACACTGCAATTGATTAACATTGCGTGAATCAATTGGTTGCTACAGTTTGTACTGTAACAGCTAGTTTCCATAATCAGTGCTATTATGATGCTAGCTAACATTTAACGGTTAGGAATAATCTTCGAATGTTTTTCCGTAGTCTTCAATTATCTGGAAGTTATAAAATGCCACTTGATCCAGTAAAGCACATTATTTTGCACTGTATTGTTATACAAGGCACTACATTAATAAAAGAATACCCATTTTAAACTGGTGAAAAGACCACTCATTTACCATCAGTATTAACAATAGATTCCTTACTAGTGCTTCTACTTTGCATTTGGACTTTAAATGCTACCAGCGTGTTGATTTCAATGGGAAATTAAGAATTTGAACACTTTTACTACATTTCAGTTATTTTAATATTTATTCACAGTAACCATGGCAATCTAGTATGGCAACGTTTTTAGGCATAACAAATTAAGATTGAACATTCATTACTAAAAACAAAATACTAGCAAGAATTCAATATATTTTATATGATGACATCATCAGAATAAGACATTTTACTAGCAAGAATTGTAGTTTCAGTAAACAAAATCTATACATTCATTTTTAACAATGCAATTGTGACTATTCATAAACTGCTTATAAAAATGTAGCTACAGATCCCTGCAATTTATTTTTACAAGGAGAAATTCACACGTAAGATGTCCACATTAAAATTGACTAGCAAAACTTGCAGGTCCACATGCAAATATTCAATTTCAGCTAAGAAAAATGTAATTAAACATATCTGCAGAAATGTTTATTGTATAATATTACACACAGGAAACAATTCTATTAACAACTATTAAATTGTGATTGCTAGACTTCAATAATTAAAACTAAACCTAGCCTGCTAATTAGCTAAGTAGCTAGCAGTCATCAAGGCTTGAAAACAGTCAAATATGATAAGTTTCAACAAACACACCAAGTTTTTTTATTTCAGAAATCCAGGACTAACCTAAAGCTCAATGAATACTGCTTTACCAGCCCATGAAGGTCAAAGGTCATCTTCTGTATCACTCAGTCTCCAGGAAAGTGTGAACATAAAACGTTAATGAGCTACTACCAGGCCAAGCCTCGTATCAGGTACAAAAAAATATGAATTATGGGTAATGTAGAAATGTGTTCAGAGGGCCAAGGTGCAGGTCTGTATCGCACTACATTTCTTAGTAGTAGAACATGCACAGCGAATCATGGGCAATTTAACTCAAGTGGGTTTAAAATATCTTTTTAACTTTTAATGCAAAAAAAAAAAAAAAAAAGACTCGACATAAAAGAAAGCAGAGCATTTTAATAAATCCGTTAACACAGAGTGGAGTTAAAAGTACATGCATTAAACATCGCTTTTTTGTGGTGTTGAGGCAAATGGTCTAATCCAACCACACACTCGGAGGATTAAAGTGCTGTGAACTGCCTTACACACACACACACACACAAAATTAGACTGTCAGATGTATGAGAGTGCATGAGTAGGCGTGAGAGAGAGAGTGCACGCATACGCGCACGTGTGTGTGTGTGTGTGTGTGTGTGTGTGTGTGTGTGGCCTCATGTATAGAGGCAACTTTAAAACAATCCCACAACCCACTAAACATAATCCAAATTTGAATGGATTGGCAGACTCACAGACACACACAGACAAAATCAGAAACACATAACTGATCACACCCAAGCATACAACTTCTTACACACACAATAAATGTCAGGCTAACTTTAAATACACCCCAGAATGCATACCTGAAGACACCCAACTACATTCTTCCTTCAACACACACACACAGTATATAAATAGTACCAATAGAAACCTACAACAGAAAGAAAGTGTGCGCGCTCATGTGTGCATGAGATAAGTACGTCTATCAGCTTTAGCCACAGACTTTTTCCACGCTGCACAGTAAGCATTGTGTTGGGGAACTAAAAGTACAAAGTCATGTGTAAGGCTACATTTACTGAGATCAGATCACCCACACTACGACGCAAACATTTCTCGACTCTCCATTCCAGACCACAGGAAATTGAAACGAAGTGGTGAGCGCTGGGCTTCGAACTCTGACGCGCTTTCTCAGCAAAGCGGAACTCTTGGCCGTTATAACATCTGAAGCTGATGTTGATATTCTGGACCTAGTTCGGTCTCGGCACCATTTGCACTGTATCTTTATAACATGCAGTATTTTTCTCTATCGTTTTACTTTGTGCTAGTCACTCTTCATGTCTCGACCGCTCACTGCTCTTATTCTCACATCTACTTTCGCACTCCGTCTCAGCCTTCTCGCTTTTTCCTCTTCTGATCTTTAAAATGGCTCTCAGGGCCAGAGGCTGTGTCAGCAGCAATGTCTCTGCCTTTCACAAAGAGAAACCCACACCGCTGATACAAAACGGGCACGCAGCCTTGGCCAGGCTCGCTCTGGCAGATAACGAGAGCAGATTAGAGTGAGAGAGGAAGTGGGTGAGATAAAGGAACAGAGGCAAAAGGGGCATGCAAAGGTTCAGTGACTGGATGTATTCACCAGTTTGATTTGGGCTACATGATCTAAGCATTAGGATAATGCTGACAATAGCATGAATACATGGACAGATAAACACACAGTAATTAGATCAAGATCAGGTGAAGTTATTATACTGACTAGCCCTAGGCTATGTTTGTTACATATCCAAACCTATTATAAAAATTAATTGATTAATAGTGGTTATTAAATCTAAAGTCTATACATAGCGACGTGTTTGCAGTCCTCTGGGATACTGAAAAAATGTCTGACGACAAGTATTATGTTGTTTAGGAATGAGTATCAAGGCTTCACTAGAAATGTTTGTGTCTACCTGATAACAAAAATGGCTTACTGACAAAATGCAGAAAAAAAGAAAAAGGTAGATAGATCCCCACCTAAAGGAAGAACAAAACCTCCAAACCCATCCATCCATCCATCTTCAACCGCTTATCCAAAGCTGGTTTGCGGGGGTAGCAGTTCCAGCAGGGAACTCCAAACAAACAAACAAACCCCAGAACAACAAACAAGCTAAAACACCACCCAAAAAAATCTGAAACAACCACCTACTGTAATAAAAACAAAAAAGGTCAAACAACCTCATGAAAAAACAAGTTAAAAAAAAAAAAAAAAAAACTAAAAAACAAACAAAAACTAACAAAAAACCTTCCCCAGAGTAAACTACCAAAATGTCAATAAACAAATCAAAGCAAATTATTTAAAAAAAGCAGAAGAAATAGTCTATTTATTTGAAGAACGTGGTCTCTTCATCTGATGATGAAACCTCCATAACCATGTGCAAATCATGTGACCTGCTATGGAAACAAAATAGAATGCTTTACTATTAGCCTAAAAGTTAAATACTCGTTATATATTTTTTTGTGTTCAAACAAACAAAAAAAAAAGCTAAATATCTATATTTTTGAAAAAAGTAAAACAACTTGACAGAGACAAGTTGCATTAACATTACACACAGTCAGACAAAGGAACATGTGATTTCTGGTATATGCTGAATACAGCTTGTAATCATGACCACACACAACACACACACACACACACACACACACACACACACACACACACACACACACACACACACACACACACACAC
>JAQMYL010000023.1:37808603-37820966 GCA_030014365.1 Clarias pachynema | reverse complement strand
AACCCCCCCCCCCCCCCCAGATAATAGAAAACCGCTTAGCTGCACAGATTATTATTTTTTACTCCAGGTTCGTGTGCCGCCCCCCACGTGACATAAAAAAATGCCGCCTGAGCAGTTCGCCCATGCCTAAAACCGCCACTGCTTTACACAATGACAGCTGTGTCAGGGATTAGAGGGAATGACGTGAATGTGACCAGGGTAAATTATTTCTGTACCATCCTTTTTATCAACATGCCTTTAGAGGAAAATTATCAAGTACAGCAAATAAGGAAACATTGTATAATTCTCCAGTGTCCAAAACATTTAAAACATGTCTGCATGTTGCATTTGTTAGTGAAAGGAAATTCATCTATTTAGGTACATTTCAAAGTTACACTTATATAATTTTCCTGACTCAGGGACATGTCAGACCTAAGGTTGGTACAATTGGTCTTTTTTTTGTTTGTTTGTTGGTTTGTTTGTTTGTTTTTTTATTATTTCTGAATAAATTTTTTTTGTTTTCTCTGATTTTTTTGTACAAAAATGTTTTTTTTACTCTTAATTTTTTGTAAGATGAAGCTACTTCACCAAAATGTCGATGTTTTTTTCAAATAATTTTTTCTAATTTGTTCCTGTGCATGTGTTGTTAATCATGGTGTTGGTAGATCAGGGCCTTTATAAGCATCATCTCACCATATACTTTCTTTGGTGTTTATTTGTTATAATTAATTATGTATTTATGACAGTGATTATTCAGCCTTTGCTGCTCGTGTCCTGACAATGTCACAATTTGGTAAAAAGGGAACCTGAAACTCAATGTGGTTTCCTCACCACACACAGACACACAGACACACACACACACACAGACACACACACACACACACACACACACACACACACACACACAAAATAGAGAAGCACAGCTCATCTATTTTTGATTCGCAGTTCAACGATCCAAAACTGAATGATGCTGAATGTAATGAATATTTGGAGACAGTACGGTACATGTGAAAAAAAGGTATTTATTAAAGTAGCAATGTCCTTGGGCAATTTCTAAAAAAAAAGTCAGACAAGACACGGCAAGTTCCTTCAGGCTGACAAAATACAACGCCACTGATCTTAACATTCATTAAAGAAATTTAATTAAATGTGTTCCAGTGCCAAACAAATGAGCACCTTAGGTTCTTTAATATTACATTTATTCATTTGGCAGACACGTCATTTTCCCCCTCCAAAGTGACCTTCAGACGACCCGGGATGGGATTAAAGCGTTAAGCTGAACTGCTAAGGGGTAAACAACCAAATGTGGCTTTCTGGCAGTCTAGGATTTGATTGCCTCCGCTGTCACATGCGATGACGATCTACTACTGTCCCTTTTTACTGTACATATGAAACACGTGACTTTTGAACAGTTTAAGCCTCAGGGATTGAGCTGCTTCTTACAGAATCCTCTGCATTACTCAGCGTGTTTCACTTTCTCACCTCACATCACTGAAAGCACAAATTATAAACCAGAAGTAATGCTATTCTGCTGAATAAACACATTTAACTGATTTGCTCATTTATAAAAATTTATGTTTTTAAACGATATTTGATGTACACAACTGTTTATAATCACTGTTCAACTATTTTAGTTGTTTTATCATACTCTCTCATCATTTTAACATAAAATTTAAATTTCACTTGGTATTAAAAAGTCTTTCAACTCTTCACCTTAATTTAACATTTTGACTTATTACAGTATATCATTGTTTTCACCAAATTTATTATTTCAACTTATTATCCTTATATATATATTTTTTCCCCCAACTATCCAATTATTTTTATCTCAATATTTTATCTCAATATTTCAACTTTTACTTGGTTTAACATTTTGACTTATCATGTCATTTTGACAACTATTATTTCAAATTATAATTGTTTTGTTTTTACATTTGATCTCATTTTGACTTTCTATCTAATTATTCTTATTATTCGAGTTAATATATCAATATTTTAACATAAAATTTCCTTTGGAGTTAGTAACTCATTATTTGAACTTACTATAGATTTAACGTATTGTCAATTATATTTTGACTTAAATCTCATGATTTTGACCCAAAATTAGCTTGATAGCTCTCTTTGTAGAAATTCCTCCTCTCATTGTTTTGGCCAAATTTTTTATTATTATTTCAACTTAGTATTAAGATTTTATCTCAAATTAATCTTTCTTAAAATCCATTTAATTCAAGTTAATTTTTATCTAATTTTATCACATAATCTTTATGTTTTGACCCGTGATGTATTATTTACAGTAAACGTACTTCCAATTTAACTCAATCTCATTGATTCCACTTAATATTTAATTATTTTAATAATCTCTTTTTGACATTCTCTCAAAATTTATGACATAATTTAAAAATTTTCTGACTTATCCAACTTAAATCCAATTTAATCTCATTTGACGTCCTATCTAATGATTGTACTCTCTCATTATTTTTTGAAGTTATCTTGCCTTGAATTTTTAATTATTGTCTTCTTATTTACATACATCGCAGTATTTCAATATAATCTCTAAAACACCAACAGATTTTTTATTTGAATATTGGTTTTATACCATACTTGGGCACCTTAGACTTAAATTAAATTTTTTAACTTTAATTTAAAAAAAATGTAATTTCTTCTTTTAAGTATTATCTCACAACCTCGTAAGAGATGACAAATACTAGCTGCACAGTAACTAGCTGCACCTTTTTTTTTTTCCAATGACATTTGGCCGTGTTTTTTTCAGTCAGTTTTCCTTTAGGGCATCCGAGTTCAATAATGATAAGAATAGCCATCTCATTTTAGACATTTCAGACAACACAACTTATTACATGGATAAACAGACTGAAACGGACAGTATGCAAGATAAAGAAGGAAACAGAGAGTGAAAACAAGGATAGAGTTAAAGTCTCAGACGAATCAATACCGATTTGCAGCTTTGGCTTCTTAGCTGCACATTAGTTTGCAGCTTATAATCCGTTTTGAAATCATTTGAAATCCTTCGAGCCAGGCTGGGAAGATGAGATCAAGTTATATATACAGTACAGTATAAGCTTCGCACCAGGGCAGAGTCAAAATAAGCACAGCATTTTATACAGGACTGAACATTTCTCTAATCATGAAATTAAAGTAAAAGAGCATCTTTTGACTGATATGCTATATTTGAGGTCAATGTAAGAAAATTCCAACAAAAACAAACAACAACAACAAAAAAAAGGAATAACATTAGAGTAAGAAACTCACTGAGTGAGTGAGTCCCTACAGTGTGCATCTGCACTGCAGGCTTGAGCTTTAATCAGAGCTGCTGATTTGCTGCCTATGTATATCACTGCGACATCTCACTGACAAACACAATTCACACAAACTTTTCAAAATTATTAGGACAATAGGAAAAAAAATATATAACACAAAAAGAAGAGGGAAATAATATAAGCACTGTAAAATACACCAGGAAAGAGGTGAGGATTGAGAAAGCTCTCATGGTATTTGAGGAATTCTTTTACAGGAAGTGGGCAAAGCTTTTGACACAAGTCAAACTGCGCAAAGTTTGTCTTTAAAGCCATTTTTAAAGACATGCCTCAAACAATAGGCCATAAAAAATTTCCTGGTAGTCATCCTGTGAACACATTGTCAGTTAGGCAAAAGTATTACTTTTAGGGATTTGTGCAGTACTTCCAGAAAATTTAACCTACTGAAATGTATTTACATACAGTAGGATTAAAATAAACAAAATCACCTTTAGTTAGACATTATTTTTTCCTCTTCTGCACACCTAAACAAATAATATGACTTTCAAATAGAAAATTAAAAAAAAACGTCTATTCTACAATTATCTCATGAAATGTATAGTATTTTCAAAATATATTTTTGAAAATTGTTTTGTGCAGCCTGTACTTTTAGTATAAATCTTTATTAATCCCGAAGGAAATTGTTTCTCCAGTAGCTGCATTTTTAAAATATACAAATAGGATAAGAAGAAAATTAGAAAATAAAATAAAAAATAAAATACAATGTACTATAATGTCAAAAAACAGATAAATAGAATAAAAATATGTAGAAAAACTAAAAAAAACTACTGACTGTACAGAAAGGTACAGAATTGTCTCTTTTGTGTATTGTACATGTATATTATTGCACACAGGATATATATATTACACATAATATTTGATATTGCATATAGAGAGTAATAATGATATTGCACACCAGATATATATACATATATTGCACATGGTTTTCATAATATTCCATAATTATTGGTTTTGCATGTGATGCTAATTAGGCTCAACCTCCTTTCTATGAAATCTGCCAAGAAAAATCCCACTTGTTTGTGTTTTTCAGACATCTTGTTTGTTTGTTTTTGCATTTGTATACTTATTATTATTTATGAGCATTTGCCAAATATGGTCATGCACACAGGATCGTCCTTGTCTGTGCTCAATTATTTCAACGTTTATACAACACAGTATATTATTGACTTAGTCACTAATATACACAATATATACACACACACTATATCGTGCAATAGTGACTTTATTTTTTCCTATTCATTTTAACATGCATTCTTACACACATACATTTTGAGAAGTATTTATGGTCTGTGTCAATCTTTAATATAATTAACGCTTTACACAAAATGAGGGTAGTAAATTGTTGTAAACATTTTAAAAATATATATTTTTCTTTATGTATAGATGTGCGAAGTCAAGGCAGTAATGGTATCATTTGTAATTTTCATGAATATTCTTCTAATTTATTGTATACTTATATAGTCTGAATCAATCTTGAAGGTTAATTTAAAGAACAACAATGGTGTTTGTAATTTTATTTTCATTTTTCATGACTCAAAGAACAACATTAACTAACCAACCCATGCTTACTTTATTTATTTTTTCTTGAGATCATGTTTTTTAGTTTATATTCAAAAGATCTCTTATTTGTATAGCTGGGAAGAAGGAAAAAAAATAATGACTAACCAATTTTTATATTTAGTTTTTTTCTTTCTTATGTAAAAACATGGAGAAATACCTTAAAATACTACTTTTGCCTGACAATTCCCTTACAAAATGAATACCAGGAAATTTTCGTAACAGAATTTTATTGTTTGAGACACGACTTTAAATAGCTCAGACGAACTTGGCGCAATTCTAGGACTTGAGTCAGAAGCTTTGTCCCGTCATATCATATGTAATTTTATAAAGGTCAAATTTTTAAAAATGGCTCAATTTTTAACTTTAGACCAAGTTTAAGTTTTAAATTTGAATCAAGTAGTAAGATTTGGACCCACCAGGAGTAAGTTCTGACCCACCCACCACCTCTATTGTCATCTCATACTTAAGTACAAAGATGTCTTTCCAGAAGAATGATGGTGAAGCTGATCTAACCTGTTTAGAAAAGTTTAAACAAAATAAAATTAACCTTTTAACCCTCATGAGTCACATTCGACAAATTGCTCTTTGCAGTTAGTATCTACTACAGTTTTACTGATTATAAAAGTACATACAATTTACTTTCCCACCATAATTCAGTTTTCGTTGACTGCTTTTGAATTATTGAGGCAGTAAAACCTTTTGCATGTATGTATGCTTGTAAAAAAACTAACAAAGCAGAGAGTGATCACACACAATATTGATTTGTTTAACACCCTTTACTACTGTTTAGTATAAAAAGAAACATTATTTGTGAAACTATCTTTATTTTAAAGAATGTCCGATAAATCTGATGCATATGTACACTACCTGCTACGTTGACCTTCTCGCCGGTGGCAGAGCTGAGCACAGGGGTCACCGTGCCATTGGTCAGGTTGGTGGCCGAGCCGTTGATGATGATGGTGTCCACTTTGGACTCGAGCTTGGACAGCCGCAGCATGATGTTGTCCAACAGCACAGCGAGCGTCTTCTTCAGGTCTACGGAACAAAAGCAGTGGGTGAGAAAAACCAAAGCAGTCCAATCCAATATTTGGAGCAATAAAGCTGGAAACGTGAGGACATGACACAAGTGAAGATGAAAAGAATGCTCCGTTTAATCCTGAGTTATCAAACGTCAAGACACCCAGGCATGTTTAAACACAAGAATGTAATGTTACCATCATTTCTTTAGTAATAGCAAGTTTACAGGACGGTGGTGAAACCAGCAAACCACCATAAATGTACAGACGTTGCCGCTGACAAACAAAACAGGAAGCAGTGGTGGAGGTGGCAAAACTGAAGGTGCTGCGATTTTCTTTGGGAGTGACAACAATGGACAGGATTAGGAATGAGTATATTAGAGGGAGAGTGCAGGCAGGACCATTTGGGGACAAAGTTAAAGAGACCAGATTAAAAGGGTTTGGACATGTGCAGAGGAGGGATGAGGGGTATATATCGGGAGGAGAATAATGGAGCTTCCAGGCAGGAGGAGGAGAGGAAGGCTCAAGAGGAGGTTTATGGATGTGGAGAGGAAGGACATGCAGGACATGGAGTGACGAGGTAAGATGCGGAAGACCAAAATAGATGGAGACAAGTGGTCCGCTAACGGGAGGCGACCCCTAACGGGAGCAGCCAAAAGGATAAAGATCAGGACTTGTACATAATCAGAACATGGACATATTCTAGGTAAACATGAACGCTTTAAAAAGTGTTATTAAAAAATATATACTGTATATATTTCCTTATTATTTTTTGTTTGTTTGTTTTTTATATCCATGGAAGGAGTTTCTAGTGTTAGTACTTTGTAACAAGTCAGTACATTTTCCAAACAGTTCAGTCTTATGGACAAAGCTGCAAACAAAGAAAAGACATTTACATGTAACAGAGTACACGAGAGAGAGAGAGAGAGAGAGAGAGAGAGAGATATCCCATCTTCCCCCTCTCCAGCTCTCAGACTGCACCAGGAGCGAGTCTCAAGGTCAATTATATAGAATCTGACAGTTTATTCCGCGCTGGCTTTCAGGAACAACATGGCTGACTACGAGGCGGGATGTGAAGCCTCAGAGTCTCTTATATCATATAATAATCCTTTAATGATTCCAGAGGAATAAATAGCTTGCAGGTTTACACCACGAGCATGAGCCTGTTTTTCAAGCTTTGCGCTCAGCTTTCTGCTTTTGTCTCAGCAGAATGTGTCCTTCGGAGAATAATGTTGTCCTCTATAGCAGGCATGTTTCATATACTGTTATTATCACTGGTATGGAGGTGGATTAGATGCTACAGTATGGGTTGTTTTTCCCTCTTTGTAGGAAAGATGATTGACTTTAAGCAAAACTGTATAAAGCGTGTGAAATGAAAGCTCGAAAGCAGTAAAAAAAAAAATTAAAAAAAAACACATTCCAACAAATAAATTAAAATACTTTTGTATGAGATTTTAAAATGAGAGTGAAACTTGGCTCATCTTGCAACTCGCTTGTGTTAATGCCATAAATCAAGATGTTCAAATCAAACTCATTTTTTAAAATTCCGGACAGGTAATCAACGCCAACTCAAACTCATTCTTATAAAAATTTAACTAAGACTCTAAAACTAACAATCCCAACTCAAACACATTTCAAACTAAAACTCCACACTAACACACGGGAAACTCTCTCAAATTACAATCGAACTCCACTCTAACACAACTCAATCGATTCAAACTGAACTCAAATTAAATTCAAACTCACTCAGATTACAAACCCACTCTAACACACATTAAACTAAACTTCAATTCTAGTCAAACTCAAATTCACAATCAAACTCCACTCTAACACAACTCAAATTCAAGTCAAACTCACTCAAATTACAATTGAACTCCACTCAAACTTAACTCAAATTCAGGTTCAATTATAGTCAACAAATTCAACCTCAACCAAACTCAAGCTAAACTTAGGGCGTTTTCTCACTGGGAACGATTGTTCCGTTCCTGGGATAATTTTAATCTGCAAAAGAAACTCCCATGACAGCGAATATCTCGTTCTCCTCGGCCGATTTGTCCTTCTTTCAACACCACTTTTTTACCGGGGTTGACAGATTTAGGGTATAAACCAAAATATAAGACCAAAATATAGGACCAAAGTTTTACTTCATGTCTACAAACACATTTTAACATTATGGTCCTGAGAATCATGGCTAATTTTAAATAGCGATCTTATCATCTGGCCTGGGAACCAAGCCAAGCCCATTTAAAAATATTTAAAACTACAGAGACTACGGGGATCTTGAGAAAGCAATATCCAGTTACCAGTAGAGTCAGAAATAAGTAATATGACCCCATACAACACTGGATATATGTAATGTCATAGAGAAAGATTTTATTACGCCCTTCTTCTATGCTTACATCTTTCTTCATCTCTCATATAGCATAAATCCACTGGGATTTTCTTCGAAATGAGACAGCGATATGTGAAAGATGGGACACAATTCATATTACCATGGCACAGGCACATCCATATCACCACACATCACTACAAAATCCCTCTGAATAAATCCATCATTGATCCACCTGTCCATTCACCTACAATAGATGGATAATCTTTTAAAAGGGATCCAGATTAGATGACAAATAAGAGCAGGGTTTTTCATGTTTTTTTCTTCACCACCACTCTTCACCACACAAAATCTATGCTGCCTGATGCTCTCACACTAACCACATGATGGTGGTTCATAACGATGACTCACTGGCTCACATTTCTTGCATTTCAAACACTAGCTTGCATTCCAAAGGTCAGTTTCTTAGAAACAGTGGATTCTTCCGGCCTACACTACTCAATGAACTAAAGGCACTAAACAGTAGTTTCACTCGTCACTGATGTGGTACCATTAATGGTTGATTTTTTCGTGGATTTAACATGTACTGTACCTTGGAATGTGCACATGGTGTACCTTTAAGCAGCTTTAAAAGTAAGGCATTAAAAAGGTACATTAGTGGTACTTAGGGTTCAATTATAAACCTTAAGGTAAGCAATGTTGTACTGTATGTACACCAGAAAAAGAACAATTGGTTTATTTCTGAAAGTGTATATTATAAGGAACAAACAACCCAACTCATCTTCAATTATTTGTACAACTCAAATAGCTTAAACACAACCTACTCAAACTCAAACACAGATCAAACTGACACTGAAACTAAAGTCAAACAAACAACTCAATCAACTGAGAAATAAACTTGGGGTCAAATCCAACAACTGAAACAACTCCCTCAAACTCAACCTGAAATTTAACCCAGGCATAAATCTAGGTTAAAAACAAAATATATATACAGTATATAAAATAAACTCAAACAACTAACTCAAACAAAATCACATGTAATCCACATCCAAACTCGGGTCAAACCTCAGATTTAACCAAGACTTAAAAAAAAATAGTCAACCCCAACTTAACTAAACTCAGCCTCAAGTTTTACCCAGACATAAACCTAGGTCAAATTAAAAAAAACTCAAACAACTGATTTGAAATACAAACTCGCATTTAACCCAGACTTAAACTCGAACAGAATTCAAACACCACACTCAAACTCAACCTTAAAAAAAATAAAATAAAATCTAACCTCACCCTAAACTCAACCTCAGACTTTAACGCCATGCACACAGAACGAAAGCACAAATGCAAACATATGACACTTAACCTACAGAAGATTCAAGTTAATCTGGAGTGTCAGTTGAATTACTGTTTACGCAGCAGTGACTAAAACACACCACCACAGGACAAAGCACCAGACATCTGTTCATTAGCTTTGTACATTTCTAACACTGGGCAACTATTTTCGTTTAAAGCTGCAAAAATCCTGTAAACTGGCAAATTAGCAAAAAAAATTTTTATACGATGCAAATCTAAAATGTCTGGCTGGAACGATTGCTCAGACCAACAACTTTGAGTCTGCTAATCCACTGGACAGCACAGATGTCCTAAAACAGACAGCATTGTGGGATGAATGGGAAAATGGAAAAAACAAAACAAAAAAAAAACATACACATAGGTGAACAAGACAGTGTGTAGACTCGAGATGATTTTAAATTGACAGTAAGGTGAAACAGAATAGCGCTGCAGTGAGTCTCTGAAAAAGAAAACCTAAAAAGCTTTCTAGTTCTACAGTACCTACAGACATTCGATACACACTGCATGGGCTTCGGTCATGAAAGGGTAAGAACGAAGAAGCTCATCTGGGATTACTGACCTCACAGCGATCTATACTTCCTCCCCAGATCACCCCCCCCCCCCCCCACCACCACCATCTCCGTCTCTCTTTCTCTCATCTTCTCTTTAGTCCTCCGTGAAATTGATCCTTGGCTTTGCAGTCGACTAAGCTTTCCGGCTCATTTTGCTCTGGAGGAGAAACAACTCCTCAACATCGTTGATTTCACTGTAAATTTTTACTCTTGTAAAATGAGGACTTGCATCAGATTAGCTCACCTCTTTGTGCAGTAACAAAACAATAACAATGTTTGCACAAGTACAGTTTGTCAAAAATCGAAGCATGTTTAAAGGAAAAAAGAAAGAAAAATTAAATAGGCAGTCTGGACTAAAAAACACATTGAACAAAGCATACTGACTATTTACAAGAATCAATAAGTTCATAGCAATTATTATAATTACACTTTTTATATAACTTTTATATAACTGCTGATGAATTGCAGAGTTTAAGCCTCATTGCTACAGTTTTACTACCACTGCATGCTGTTATATTTAGGCATCATTAGTGAGTGAAGAAACTGAGCTTTTTTGCACATGCACAAATTATATTTTTTGACCATTTAAACATCCTCTTGTGCTCACATAATGTATTTATTTCCCTGCGCTCAAAGGAGTCATTATCATAAGCCTAAAAGTAGGCAATCAGTGATTTGGAAATGTCACTAATGCCATTTTATCCACTCTTTCGACTTTCGCCTTTATGGGCGTTCAAATTTAATGTGTGATTTCTTTTTTGTATTAAAATTTTTCAAAAAATGTTCAACAAACAACAAAAATACAAAAATACATAGTTTGCAGGAATGAGGGGCTCAAATTTCAGCTATTTCAACCTCCATTCGTTGATATACGTATCAATACATTCCTAAGCAACACAAATGTTTGCGTGATTGTACAGTAGATCCTACAGAGGTTTCATTTCAAATCTGTACATGTACCCAAAAAAAAAAAAAAAAGAGCCAAAAGGTAGCACCTTGTAGTTTGAACCAACCAAACTGGTTTGACCAACCATGCTGACAAGAACACGAAACTCAAGATAACAATCAGACCTTTATTATCTTAAACTGCTAGATTGACGAAACATGTTGACGAGTCCTGATGACTTGATGAAAAGGACCATAGAGGCCATTTATCAAGGATGAGGACCAAAATTCCAAAATAAATGTCCATTGTATTGAATTAAACGCTTTTAAGTTAAGATTTTCTTTTACAGGAAAATAAACCATGATCAAGTGGGCCAAAGTCTTGTACACTACATTGATTTGCAATTCATTTTTCATGTACTAAAGAAGACTTAATTTTTTTCTAATTGATTTACAGTTACTCATTACTCATTATGCTATATTGTTAACTTTTCTTTAAAAAAAAAAAATCCTTCCAAATAAAAATTATTCCATACATCCTTCCAAATATTTTCTACTATAACAATCCTTTTTTAAAATTTTTTATTTTATTCTGTCTACATGGAGTGTCCACCATACAAGTCTGAATGTAAATGTGTTACATTTGAGCATGCATTTGAGCTTCACCCCTGATAAGCCTAAGCAGCAGAAAAATGGAGATAACCTCAAGTACGCAGAGTCTCTATACTCAAGTTCCTTATCTAGAAAGTCTCAGACAGTAAAATATTTCACACAGTATTTTGGTTTCCTGATAGATTGTGTAATGTAATGATTAAGCACTAAAAAGTATTTGCTGCAAAGGCAAGATGGGAATGCAGTTTCTCCTAGCTTTGTTTGGCTGCTGCTCTAATGTCCATAATGAACCACTAAACACTTCATAATAAGGTGATTATTTATGGGCTTTGCGCAAAAATTCTAAGCGTTTCACTACCTATTGTACTGTAATAACATATTATTAAATGATAAGCAAAAAATTAAATTCAAGATGTTTAATTATGTAATAAAATCTATATTTAATACACAATATTTTAAGTGCTGAGGTCCTGACCATCTTTCTGTAAACAACAGTAAATAATAATAATAATAATTAGGGCTGCACGATATATCGAAAAAATATCGTTATCGCGATAATGGCATACGCGATAACCATATCGCAAAGAGTTGCGATAAATAATTTATGTGCCAAGCATTTGTGTCAGAAGACTTAGCGATTAGCCGTTAGCCCTTTGTAGCGTGGACGGTAAACCCAAACGCGGAAGCAAGCGAGTAGGCATGATAACCACGCGAATTAGTTTAAGGACTCTCACAGAAGGGGAGCAAGGGAA
>JAQMYL010000023.1:37742283-37772241 GCA_030014365.1 Clarias pachynema | reverse complement strand
ATCCCAGGTTCAAACCCCACAACCACCAAGTTGCCACTGTTGGGCCCTTGAGCAAGGCCCTTAACCCTCAACTGCTGTGTAATGAGATAAAAAAAAAAAGAAAAAAGTAAGTCTCTCTGGATAAGAGTGTCTGCCAAATGCCTAAATGTAAATGTTGTTAACGTGTTCTTGAGAACAAAGCGCCATCTAGTGGTGGAACCAGGTAAATGAATAAATAGGGCTAGAATGGGCGTGTTTACTGTGAAATCTCGACACGCCTTTCTGGCAGTAGAGGGAGGGGGGATCACAGCGTGCATAGGACAGCCGCAGGCCATTCACACGGCAGCGGTTATTTGACGTGGCTCCCTCTGTAAGACAGATAAATGAGAAATAAGTAGAGAGATAATGGTATTATACTGTATGACTCAAATTTGATGAAATTCTAATATATTGAGATTTTGGATTTTTGATTTTCATGAAAGAAGAAGATCTGCGGCTTTGAGGATTCATTCTGATGACACTTTCCAGCTTCAATTTCACATGATGAGGAGAAATGAATCCTAGGCTGTCACCTAAAAGATGTCACGTTTTAATGCTAGAATGAGAAACTTTTTTGTTGTTTTTCTCAACATGGATGTTTACCAGTCAAATCTCTGAAAGCTCATTTAAACTAAAATTCTGGCACTTTTTAAAAATTTTATATTTTTTGAGTAGTGGCAGCTGCCGGGCACTCGACACAAACAGAATTTTGTGTTTAGTCTGGTAATGTTTTATGATTATATGCCACTTAGGTAGGCAATTTACTCAACCAGATAAAAAAAAACCCTCATTGTTGACTTTCCAGGAGTTTTCTTTGAGGTGACACACAATGCTTGAACATTATCTATTTGTTTTGAATCATGCCACCTTCTACAGAGCATGCACCGGCCGAGTTTAATAGTAGAATGGTTCTCTTCATAATCGTGACTTAGTGACTTTTTGCAAACTGAATGTCTCACATTAGAAACTTTTTTTAAAAAGCATAAATGATCATATATTGTTTAGTTAGTTAGTCGTTAGTTGGTCAAGTCGGTTGCAGCACGGTGGCGTAGTAGTTAGCACTGGTCAAGTTTGATTCCTGCCTCGAGGTCTGTGTGCATGAAGTTTGCATGTTCCCCTCCATGCTTAGTGGTTTTCTCCGGGTACTCCAGTTTCCAAAAACATGCAGAGTAGGCCAATTGCGTCCCCAAATTTCCCGTAGTGTGTAAATGCACGTGTGAATGTTGACCAGAGGTCCTACAGTACGATGGTTGTAAAAATGGGAATAAATACAATGGTCATTATTTACCTTCACAGTCCCCAGGTGGACTACAGAGGCTCCTAGATGGATGGATGGATGGATGGATGGATTGATAGATGGAGTCTGAATTTATGCTTTGAACTAAAGAACTAGCCATATGTTACCTAGGACCTGACAGCACTGTTTCAACCTGATATTAAAAAAATAGGAAGGACAGTAAACATTTGATGCAATGTTACGGGAATTGTAGAAGGCATTCTGGATGTTCTGATTATTCTGTTGACAGTTTGTTCTTCAACATACTGTAGTAAGATTTAACTGATGTCTTAACCTCAGGTAGGGTAGCAGCAGGTACATATCACCCATTATTCACCAGCTTGTCAGCAGTTTGATGTTGTATTCCACCCACTCAATCAGAATCCCTGTTCCAGCTCTAAAGCCACAAGTCATCTGAAAAACATAAAGAAAATAATTTTTGCCTTTCCTAGTATGTGGCCCATCTCTGAAATCTAAAATGAAAGACACTGAATGATGACATGTCTTCAAATGAAAATAACCGCACCAGGTTGACAGCCTGTGCTCTATAAACCACACTGTGTATAGCACATTCTGTTGCTGCTGCTCGGAAAAGGGAAAAAGCTATATATCAGATGTTCAGATCGTTTTCAGAGAAACTGATGTAAATCGAGCATTCATGTCTTTGAACCATTTTAATTATTTGTGGTTTCTTATGTGAAACAAATGCAGGAGAAAGCTCTAATAATTACAATCATATAGAGTAAAATAGTTACAATCCCCAGATTGTAACTAATGTCTCTACAGTGTTTAATACTTTCTAGTAGTAATTGATACTAAGTAAGTACTGTAGCTGAGTTATTTACGAAGTAAATAACATCTTGTAAATGTACATCTTAACAACTAAGATGTACAAAAACTTTGTATTCACTAAAATTTGAGGTCATAGTCGAATAAAATGCCGACACTTACTGTATGCTTTACTTACCAAACTGTATGTGTACTAGTTTTCCTAAAAGATTTAAAGGAAGTGTTGTGGTTTTGTCTAGGTTGAGAGAATGAGCCCTGTACTTTTTTTTTTATTTACCAGAAGATCATCTATGCCCCTCATCTATGATTTATTATAAAAAGAAGATAGAGTGTCATAGTGTCATCTATGTATTAATAAAAAAAGAGTATGTACAATGAAAAGAGGACAAGGCCCAATAACAGGTCCTTGTGGGACCCCCTACACAATGGTAGGAATGGAGGAATGAAAGTTACTAGTGTTAACTGAGAACACTCTATGACTGAGATGGAACCTAAATGAGCTCCGTACATTGTCCCGCAGGCCATCCGTGCTCTCAAGGCATGCAATAGGGATGTCATGAGCTGAGCTAACAGATGCAGCAGAGTGTTCCTTCAAGTAGCAAAACTGGTACCTTTTAACAAGACATTGAAACATAGTTTAGTTTAGATATAGATATAGTTTTAACGGCATTTCCCGGCAGAGCAGACTTTTTCTTCTTCTGTATTTTCTAATCAATCTGGCTGAATTTAGGAAGCTGAGTTAGCTAATCATTAAAAAAAAAAGCTAACTTTCTGACACAAAGCAGTAAGTTAGATCAGTGATTTTAAGTTGAGAAAAGTCAAAAACGTCAGCTTGTTGTTTTAATTCACTGTAAAAAGTTAAGACAACTCAGAATATTAAGACAACAAGAAAGTTAATTAAAAATGGTTAATTATTCATTTCTTTTGGCATCTCTGGATATTTATTTCCTTGTGAGACCAACTACTTTTATAGAAACTTAATTATTTCTATGAAAAATAAACCCAAAGTTACTATGTTATTTAATATTCATTAAATTTTTATTAGGCTTTTTTTTTTTTTTTTTTTAGAAAATATTTGCAATTAAAAACTCCTTTGGGAAAAGTCAATGGGAAGTAGAGTTTTGCTTATTTTAAATACCTAATGTAAAGAATATACACCGATCAGTCACAACATTGTGCCCAGTTTTGTGTAGGTTCTCCTTGTACCACTGGGACGTCTCTGGTGGCCTGGTGCCTTAATAATGTGGCCAGCATTGACATTTTTGGTGATTTGTGCTGCATTGGCTTTTCGTGGGATTGGACCAGACGGGCTGGCTGCCATGAGCCTTGGTTGCCCATGATTCTGTCATCCGTTTACTGGTATATAATTGAAAATCAATGTTAATGTGTTAATGTTATATAATATTAATGTTATGGCTGATCAGTGAATAGTCTGTAAATGAATTTACATGAACATGTCATGTTGTGCGCCAGTGATTGGCATGTGCCTCAATCATTTGTCGCTCCCCTCTCACTCCGTAGGCTCATTAGGTATGTGGCCTCCCCTTCTGCAGGTGTGCGAAGGGACGGGGCCGCTGGAAACCGGCACGACTGGCTAATAATCATCTTTAATCATGGATGTCAGGCTTTCTCCGCCTTATAAAAACAAGACAGGGAGTTTAGCTCAAGGTCCTGTAGCTCTATGGAGCAGAGTCGTGTGGCGGACACTAAACAATATATACAGTATGTACAGTACTATTGGCAAGGAAAAAAAATCCTGAGGCAGAAACCCTCAAATCAACAAAACAAAAAAGGGATCCCATCCTCATTTGGATGAAGCAGTTCACGTGTCTAAAAATAAATCCCTTCCTTAGCTGTTAGATGTTCAAAAAGCAGAGCAAACAGGAAATGTGGAAATTCAGTCAATACGGGAAATTCACTGGCTTACAAAACAAATGCAGTCCAAAGCCATCTTTATGGTTTTTATATCTTTAAGCAGACTACACCGTATAGAATAATCCTCAGCAGCACTGGGTGATGAGAACTCCAACCAGAACTGGGGCATCAGGATGGATCAGGAAGATCTAGTGCCCTGGTAAGGGCAGCCCCATATGGTCTGCTTGAGATGCATGTGGTGACCAAGGAGAGCTCCACCATGAAGATGGTCTTGGACACGGTTAATTCAATAATTTCTGTGATGGCTTGTGACTGCAGGCACTCAAAAGTTAAAGAAAGAGCTTAAGCTTGACTTATGTATGCTGCGTATGGTGAGGATGTGGGTTGGATGGCCATCCTGGAAGAGATCACACACATCAGGGTGGACATGTTTCACCACAGATGAGTAAGAAGAACTTACAATTTTTTTTTTTTTTTTTGCAAAAAATCTGTTCAGTTGTGGCTCTGCTACTGCAGTGTGTATTTCTCCAAGACATCCACTGTCTCATTCCAACTTTTCATACCTCCCGTCTACTACCATTCTCATCTCTTCTAACTTCTTTTTATTCTACTGCTACTTATATTCTTCCAAGTCTCCTTCTACTATTTTTTCGTTTTAAAAATTCATACCTATATGAATAAGGTTAGAAACTTCATCTTCATCAATGCATTGAATAGCAGGAATGCAGTCAATATATTAATAAAATGATTGTAGATAATTCGCCTTAGATGTTTGTTGTATGTTTTTTTTTTCTTTCAGTTAAACATACATACAAACTACATAAGAATAGATATAATAGTGTGGCTTTTATTGTCTACTTCTGAAAGATGGGGAAAACCTTGAGTGGTTAAGTGGAGTATTAAAATTTCTTTTAGTGCAGATATCTACGCGTGTACAGATCAGAAAAAGCAATTAGTCACACTGTTGTATCGGCATCAACACGTAAGTGCAACAGGCTGTACACTACCATCTATATGAATCGAAGAAAAATGGCATCTGATGTAAATCAGATGTAAATAGCATTATGTCTGTCTGAGATAAGAAGCATTTGAAAGCAAAAATCTGCTGCAAGTTTTCCAAAATTCTTGGCACAACCTGCCAGTCTGCTTTTTTTTTTTTTTAATTCCCAGGCAGGATGCCAAGTCATTCATGGGAATTGGATGTTATTTTTATTTCCACTAGGTCTCGTGGACTCTTAAAAAGAAAATCCACTCTTCAAAGGAAATCACTGAGAAATCACTGTCATCTCCAGTAGAGTGTGGTAGGACTTGGCTGAGCTTCACCGCTGCAGACTAACATGCCAGGAGAACCTGTAGATCCATTAACATTCATCTGATATAGCTCAAAAGCAGGCTGTTCTTCCATAAGCTGTTAAACATACAGCTCACATAGCAACTGAAGATATATGCTTTGTTTCTCCCTGAAGGTGAGAGGATTTAATTATATTTTAACAGCATGAAACAGTTTCCTTTTTTTTTTTGTAAACAATCCAGGGATAGACAAATGATGAATTCATAAGCTAGTGCACCATATTTTGGTTGCTTGGAAAGCTCCTCCAAACATTAGAAACATTATAAGTATGAGGCAAATTAACAAGTATATGATTTTTCAGGTCTGTAACACCTTTTTTCCCGCATTTATACTGGATGTGAATACTTTTATTATAACCCACATATGTGCAACAAGGATCCTGCATTCCTACTGGCTGTAAAGCATATCTACTGTATACCTCTGGTGGAGGGTAACACTTGCTTCATTACTGTATTTAATTACTGTAAGTACATATCTTACATATAATAAGAGAATAAGACTACATAAATGTAAGATTCAATTCAATTTTATTTATATATTGCTTTTAACAATGGTCATTGTCTCAAAGCAGCTTCACAAAATGAAAAGAAAAGGTGTGTATAAGTGAGAAAAAAATGTGATTAGATAATAATGAGATTGCGAGATTTTCCCTGATGAGCAAGCCGACGGCCACGGTAGAATGGAAAAACTCCCTGAGATGGCAATAGGAAGAAACCTTAAGAGAAACCAGACTCAACAAGGAACCCATCCTGATTTGGGTGATAACGGATAACAGAAATTATATAACGACATCATGTGTATTAGGCTGCTGGAAGTTCAGTATAACAAAAGTTGTGCTAGTTAGCTGCAGAGGCAGGGGGGGGGGGGGTGGTTTCTGGATCACTGGGAGCTCAGGAGCAGCATGTGTAGATCCAAACCATCATGAAGCAGAATCCAGCTGGTGGTGTTCCTTCTCTGGATACCTCAAGATCCTCTCAGGATTGGCCTCTTCCTTACTGGAGCTGGCACAATCTCCAGCTGCCTCGGGATGGGCAGAGAAAGGAAAACCAGGTGGAAAAGAATTAGCATAGATGCCGTTCAGGATATTAGCAGCACAAGATAGGAGTGTGCATTTAGATATTTAAATAAGAGAAAAAAGTGTAATTTACTTGAGTAGTTATATTTGTCATGAATGCACCAGTGACGGGTGTAATATATTTTGATAGGAGGTTGCTTAGGAAGAGAGACAACAGACACGCACTCTGCAAGCTTACTCATTTATTAGAACTCACACTTCAGAACAGGTCACACACATACATTCAAGGGGCGTGGTTTCCTTTTGTAAATGCCACTCAGAACATCTATTACACTCCTCCCCTTTTAGATTCGAACCTCTTTATTTCAACATAAACATCTTAGAAACAACTTTTTTTTTTTTTTTTTTTACATCAACCCATTAGCAAAGAAAACCAATAATACTATAACTTATAAATCCAATCTTTTCGGAGCAGTACGAATCCTCTAAGGGTATCTGCAAACAGTTCCCACAGCAAGTGTTGCACCACCTGGATCCTGTGCTGTCAAGTTCTCTGTGTTTTCAGGGCTCTTAGGCTCCAGGATTTGCGTGGAACAGTCCCCAGCGGAAGGAACGTTCAACGGATTACTGTTGTCATCAGTGACACTTGAGTTTAGGATCTCTGACACACCATGCGTGGGGGAACCTACTGCAGCATTTTTTGACAACATATGGTCCACGTGCACCGTGCACCTTCTGTGACCCTCCTGCACAAACTAACTTACAGAACCCTTCCGCCTGATCACAGTTGCACTCAACCATTTCTCCTGCTCTCCTCTGAAATTCTGGACTCGTACTGGCTCTTCCTCTAAAAAGGATCTTAGGACTCGTTTTCCTTGATCATGTTGTCTCTTTTGTTCCTGCTACTTTTCGTGAGCTGACTCGATCGGGCTTCAACAGTGAAAAACGTGTTCGGTTTGACGCTTTAGAAACAGCTCTGCTGGTGTTTTTCCTGTCACGGTATGAGGTTTACTATGATACATTATCAAGAAATTAAGTGAAAACAGCTGCTTGCTCTGTTTTTCGCAAACACTTTTCAGGAGTGACTGTTTAAGTATCTGAACAGATCTTTCTGCAGCACCGTTAGAGGCCAGGTGGTAGGCAGGAACTCGTGTATGTTTTATTCCATTTCCTTTTAGGAAATCAGTGAACTCCGCGGACACTAGTTGCGGCCTGTTATCGGAGATCACCTCTTCTGGTATCCCATAAGCTGCAAAAATAAAACTCGGAGAACATCGATTGTAAGTAAGGAGGTAATTGATGCCATTGGTACGACCTCTAACCATTTTGAATGGCTGTCGATCACTACTAGGAAAAACTGCTTGTCTTTTTCTGTGAAATCAATGTGGATTCTCTGCCATGGCCTTTCAGGCCATCTCCACGGATGAAGAGGCAGCAGCTACAGCTGCGCACTCTCTCTTCAATGCAGCCATCAAATCCTGGCCACCACAGAATGCTACGAGCAAGGGCCTTCATACGGCAGATTCCGGGGTGCTCATGGTGCAGCTCGTCCAGTAGTCTTGATCGATATTTGGGAGGAATTATAACACGGATTCCCCACAAAACACAACCTTGATCCTCCGACAGTTCATGTCTACGTGTGAAGTATGGCTTCAGATTCTCCTCCGACACGTAGTTTGGCCTGCCGTTTACAGTATAATTCCACACTTTGCATAGTGTGGGATCTTTCCGTGTTGCTTGGGCTATTTCTCTTGCTGACACTGGAAGATCATCCACCTGGGAAAAGTAGAACACACTTCCTTATTACCCAGTACAGACTTTCACCACTGTTAGCAGCCTGGACATTGCATGTGCATTCATGTGGTCAGCTGATTTCCGATTCTCAATGTCATAATTACTGTATAAGCCATTAGCACTAATGCCCATCGCTGCAATCGAAGAGTTGCCAAAGTTGGTATTGCTGCCTTTGGTCCGAGAATCGCCAGAAGCGGCTTGTGGTCAGTTATTAGTGTAAATTTCCTTTCATAGATATATTTATGGAACTTCCTTACTCCATACTGTAGATGATGGACAAGGCTTCTTGTTCTATTTGAGCATACTTTTTCTCGGTTTCAGTCAATGTGCGAGACGCGAATGCTATTGGGCGCTCTTCTCCATTGTCCATAATGTGTGAGATCACAGCGCCCACCCCATAAGGTGAGGCATCACACGCTAATTTCAGGGGTCGGTTGCCATCATAATGCACCAGCACCGAGCAACTGAGCAGCAGCTGTTTCACCTCCTCAAAAGCCCTATCACAAGCAGCAGTCCAGCTCCATGGTTGCTTCTGTTTAAGCAGAATATGTAAAGGCTGAAGCCTACTGGAGAGATTTTGCAAAAAACGACCATAATAATTTAGAAGGCCCAAAAAAGATCGTAACTCAGTGACATTGTTTGGTTTCGGCGCATTTACAATTGCTGCTACCTTTTCGTCAGTAGGGTGAAGTCCCTCTTTGTCAATGCAGTGCCCCAAATACTCAACGCTGCTTTGCATAAACTGACACTTGGAAAGTTTTACTCTCATCAACACTTCGTCCAATTTAATGATATGCTCCTTCATGAAACAGGTAACATGATCTAGCCCTTGAAGGATTTGATCCATGATGGCCTGGAAAATAGAAGGAGCACTGGCCACTCCATAACTCAGACGATGGTACTTGTACAATCCCCGATGAGTATTAATGGTGAGGTACTTCTCTGAGTTCTGGTCCAGTTTTAATTGCTGATAAGCATGCGCCAAGTCTAGTTTGCTAAACAATGTTGCTAGCTTACTGAACAAATCCTCTGTGTTGGGTAACGGATACGTTTCCTCCTCCAGGTTCTGGTTAATAGTGACTTTATAGTCACCACAGATGTGGATGGACTTGTCACTTTTAGGCACGACAACAATTGGCGCTGCCCAGTCACTTCTGCTTTCTCCACATTGAAAATGTTTGGCCAATCTAAGTGAATTTTCTCTAACTAGTTCCAGTCCAGCAGGGCTGGTCTTTCCCCTTTGACAATGACCAATGGCAGTGTCATATTCTGCCTCTCATACTGCACTAGCACATTAACGGATCCCAGCAATGGAATTCTCTCACCTGAATTAGCTGCATGCTGGTTTTACTTAACGGAAGTTGAGAGAGAAACTCCTTGTATGCCCATTCTGACATCAGTGACACAGCTGCTCCTGTGTCAAGCTTGCCATCCAATTTCACATTCACCGCAATTCCTTTCTTTCCGTCTGAGGTTGTGCATATTGTATATACACCAAACAACTCTGATTCCTCATCTTTTCCTTGATTACAGCTATCTGCTTCCACATACTGTGTCTGTCCGGCTGCTCTTTTATTTCTACAGGCTCTAGCAATGTGTCCAATTTTGTTACACACATGACATTTCTCATTTTTGAATCTGCAGTCTCTAGCAGAATGTTTCCCAGCACATCTGTAACATTTATTACTTTCTTCTGGTCTCTGTTGTATCTTCTTCTCTCTGGTATTTTCCTTTTTCAGCATCATCTCTCCCCTTCTCCTCTCCCCTTTCCTCTCTTATGAAAAAATTTTGCTTCATTCATAGCATTCACTGACTGTAAGTCCTTTGTTTTACCCACAGTTTCTCGATGTGAGCTCCATGGATGATGCAATTTCACAAGCCTGGTTAAACGTCAGATCCTTTTGACTCAGCAGTTTGTGTTGCATCGACTCTGCATTGAGTCCGCTCACAAATCTGTCTCTGAGCGCATCACTCAAATACTGTCCAAATTCACAGCTCACTGATAGCTGCCTCAAAGCCACGATGTAGTCCGCCACGGATTCACCTTCCTTTTGGTTTCGTTTCTGAAACTTTTAACACTCCGCGATCACTAATGGTTGCGGTCTGTAATGCGCTAGCAACGCTGATTTCAGTTTGTTGTACGTCATTTCACTCGGCTTCGTAGGTGTGACTAGATTCTTTAACAGTCTATATGTCTCTGCCCCGATCACAGAAAGAAACACACTAACCTTTTTCTCACTCGCGATGTCATTTGCCAGCAGCCACTGCTCAAAACGCTCTATGTATGACTCAAAATCCTCCTTTGCTTCCTTGTTCTCATCCACACAGCCAAACTGCATCACTGCCATCTTAGCTACATTGTTAGCGGCTTTCCATTCATGCCTCGTTCCTTTTTACTTTTACGACAAGTGCAACACAGTGTTTCTCCCACACTAACAGTCTCTAAATATACTCTTAATCCTCATCGCCACTGTAATATATTTTGATAGGAGGTTGCTTAGGAACCTAAGCTCTGCTCTGCTCTTTATAAGGGAGGTGTTGAGGTTGACTCGAGGTTTGGAAGTCTGGAGAAAGCGTTCAGATGTTAACATAAAGAGTGGCATGTCAGAGGGGCGATGCCATGTGTCCCAGAGACTTTAAAGGCATGCAGACTGCACACGGTTGTTTGATCACCAGGCAAGAGACAGTTACTGTACGTAAAGCAACGGTGTTGCATGGTGTTGCTTTACATGACCACAATTGTGTGTAGTATTTGAAGCACCACCTGTTGACTATTATGTGTAAAGGTGTTTGAAATCACTGGCGGAGATTGTTTCAGACAGTGACAAAACAGCATGTTAACATTCAGGAAGTAGAGAGAGAGTGGGATTAGACAAGATACAGAGATCAAGACTGATACGAGATATACTAATACAGATTCAGTACTTTTGATACACAAGTAAATTTGAAGGTGAGTACATTTGTGCTTTTACTCAAGTAGAAGACGTCTCCTTTTACTAAAGTAATATTTTCCATATGGTATCTCGACTTTTACCCAAGTGCAGGATTTGTGCACTTTTTCCACTACTGTGTGGAAAAAGTGCACAAATCCTGTACTTGGGTAAAAGTCGAGATCCCATATGGAAAATATTCTCAAGGATGTCCTCACAAACCCAAGCCCTTAAAATTCCACGAATGTATTCAGAAACAGTCTTTGATATTCTGACATTCTGACAGTCAACCATGAATACCATTGTAATACGCTCATGAACGAAAGGTTAGAAGAAAAATGTCTACCTACTATTGCATTAACTTATGATTTATGAACATTACATTAACATTCAGTGTAGCAGCACAGATGTTATAATATTTCTTATGCATTTCTGAAAGTACTGTAAGATGTTTATCATGTGAGAAATGCTATTTTAAGCCCCTAGATTAATTAAATAGGTTACATAAGTAAGGGCAGCTAGATGGCTGTGGATGTGGATGTGACCTTTGGACTCACATCAGTAAACAAACAGCCTCAGAGCATAGTATCAGTGAATTCATTTGCATAACTTTTAATATAATCTCTTCAGCTAAAAACAAACAAAATCCTTAAAATTCATCTTGGTTAGAATTGTGTTATGGCCATGATGTTAAATGGGCAAACTTTTATGAAACAGTTCAGGTTTTCTATGATTTTAAAGACAGCTGCAGGAAGCGTAAGACCGAGAAAGAGACTCGAATGAACAAAAAAGTGTAGATTTGAAAATGTTTGTCTTTTTGGATAAATGTTTTAGGATAAACTGGCACTATGGATGTGACATTTTCACATTATGGATGTGAGGTGACTGAATAGGTCCTCTACTAACTATATAAAGAACATAGTGAATAGTGAATTTACAGTAAACATTATGAAAAACATTAAATGCATTATTAAATTATTAAATGAATTATGATACATATTATTAAATCAGTAAGTACTACTGACATTGTTTTCTGGTCCTTTCCTCTCTCTTTCTTTTCCTCTCTTTTCTTTGTAGTTTTGATTTCTTTTTTGCCTCTTTGTGCTTCAAAACTGGACTTTAATGTTTAATTTACAAGTAAAAATTTAGTCACAGTGGCATAACGGTTAGCACAGTGGCCTCAAATCTTGAAGCTTCCATTCCCACTACGGTTCTGTGTGCATGGAGTTTGCCCGTTCATATTGTGCTTGATGGGTTTCCTCCAGTTTCCTCACACAGTCCAAAAACTTGTAGATTAAGCTACATGTAATTGTTGCTCCCAAATTCCCCATAGTGTGCCGTGGTGGGCAAAGTATACACATCCTGTACTTGAATAAAAGTAGAGATATCCTAGGTTAAATATAAATAGTAAAAGCTGAGGTCCCTCGTTTAAATGTCAACTTGAGTAAAGGTAGTCACCTTAAATTAACTTAATTATAAAAAGTACAGAGATAGTAAAAAAAATCTCTCTCTCTTTCTCTGTGAGTATGTCTTCGCTGGTCTGCCACCAGCTCTGCTTCTGATTTCAAACACCTTTCATGTGTCACTTTTGCATTCACTTACACATAATTGCCATCAGTTGAAATACTACTCACCAATGTAGTTATTTAACCCAATGCCGTGCAGAAATGTACTGAAGTTTAAGTACAGATATTTGTTGTAGGATGTGGTGGAGTAAAAGTAAAAAGTATCTTCTAATAAAAACCACTCAAGTAAAGTATAGAAATGTGAAATATGTACTTAAATGTGTTAGTGTGTGAGAGAGAGAGAGAGTGTGTGTGTGTGTGTGTGTGCTCTGTGATGGATTGGAACAACATCCATGGTGTACCACACATCATGCCCCGAGTTCCCTGGGGAAACTCAGGTTCCGGGCCACCTGCGACCCTGTATAGAGAATGAGTGCGGTATAAAGAATGAGTGCTGAGTGTGTGAGTGAGAGAGTTTACTCAGTATATGAAGTCTATCAATATGGTTTGGCCAAAAGCCTATGAACTATGCCTAATTTTTCTTCACATGGTAAAGTTGACATTTGCGCTTGGAGCAAGTTGTGGCGTTTGTGTCTAAATGAGAAAGAGTGGCATTTTTGGGGGTCACTGCTCTCTGTCTGGCAGTCGGTTGTGTAGGAAACACACCTTTTGTTTTTAGACATTTCAAAATGCATCTGTTCAGAAGGTCGATAGTGATAAGAATTTTGCTGACAGTTAACAATAAAAAAAAACATAGGAGAGAGTAGAGATCTGAAAATGGCACAGAGGATTATAACGGACAGCACTCACCCAAACCCACCTTCTCTTTGTCCATCTGCTGTCTGAGTATACTGAGTTTATAAAGTTACAAGAGAATGCATGGCTGTAGAAACAGGCTTTGCCACAAGCTCTGCGACGACTAAACTCTGCTCTTCGTCCCACAAGGGTTCATGCAAAATACAGTAACAGCTTAAATAACATTTATTGGGTGACTCAATGTTTGCTGAATCAACATTTTAAAACATGATTCATATATCACTCGACAGACCCGAGGCGGGAATTGAACCTGGAACCTGGTGGTGCAAGGCTAACCACTAAGCTACCATGTATTAATCAACATGTTTAAAATATAGGCACCAAAGTAAAATACCTAAGTTGAACAGAAATAAGTTGGTTAATTGTGGTAGGTTCATGTTAAACATGTTAACATAGGGTTCAGATTTTCAGTATAGAACTAGACAACACAGTACACACGACATGCAGCCACAGTACCTAGCATGGGGACTTCTTTATATACACCAAGTTGACCATCTCTTTGAAACATCTGGAAATATTCCAGAATTTGATGTACAGTAATGACCTTTAATAAGCTACTGATTGGCCAGTTGTCATGATTGGGAGCTAATTTGAATGGCAGTTACAGGGTCTAACCTTAAAACCAGGTTGCCTTTCCCCACCCAACATCCCAGCCAAGACCCACTTCAACACTTCAGTCCGAAAGATTCAACTAAACCCCAAGTCCATAGGAAAGGATGAGTTGAAGGATTTAAAGGCATCTGGTACCAAAATATCACTGTATACCCATAGTGAGTCCTACATTGCCATGTCCTAAAAAGCTGTGGTGCAAGCAAGAAATCATGACAATAAATAACTCATTAGCTTAACCGATGTTTGCAGAATGTCTTTAGGCATTTGGAGGAGTGTTCTTTGGTCAGATGAAGCTGAAAAAAAATGTATTACTATATGTGACCCTAATGATCAGTGCCAAGGAAAGGAAGGAAGGATATGTGAACTGTGAAGCACAGATGTGGTACATCATGTCGTGTTGTTAAAGGGACTGGCGCGGCTTTAGATAACAGGAAGGGGAATTATCTGTGGGAAAAATAGAAGCAACATTTCAAGAAGGTTGTTCAGCAGGACAATATTTAAGATTATGAGAAGCACAATAAATACTTGATTTTACAAACAGCAATTCAAATTTATAATTAAGTGAAAATGAAGTGAAGTGAAAAGCACTGACTTGCAAAAGTTCTGTTAGGGGGACAATTGGAAAGTCTTCAACCAAATTAAAAACCAAGTTAGAACTACAGTGGAACTGAAATAATTAAACTAAAATAATGTGGTTGCATAATTCCAAATAAAGTTCAGCTGTTCTAGTAAGCTTTTCCTGACCTTTTTTTTTTTTAGAAGACTTTTCAAGATATGTATACCAGTATATATCCAGCCATTAGATATACTGTACCAGTCATCAGATGACAAGACAGTCATCATCAAGGGGAGAAAATATGGTGCAACGGTGAGATTACCAAGAACCTACCAAGAGTTTTGGACGGTCTCTCCAAAACTGATGAAAAGACAAAAAGAAAACTGGCCTTGGAGGCTGCCAAGAGGCGTACAGCAACATTAAAGGAGCTGCAGGAGTTTCTCGGCTGTGTGGTACTGGCTGTGTGGTACATGTGATGGCAAGCTCCCGTATTTTTTTTTTTTATGTCTGAGCTATTGGGTAGTGTGAAGAAAAACATCCAAGCCCAGAAAAATATTGCAAAAACACATTTGAAGTCTCCCAAAAGCATATGTGAAAATGTATTATGGTTTAAAACCAAGGTCGAACCCCCAACCCACAGTGCCCAGTGGACCTGCTACCAACGTCCAGCTGCTAGAGGTGCCATGGATCCACACCCTAAGGAACCAGAGCCACACCGGTGGCACAATGGAAACTACACAATATTGGGCATAATGTTTTCCATTGTAATGTTAAGGCTGATAGGTGTGCAGTATATACAAAGTAAATAAACAAATAAATAAAAATTAATTATGTTGGAACATAAATATAAACCAAGCAGCATGCATAACATAAAAACTCCAGAAAGTTTCTTAATAATAAGAGGTTTAAGATGATTCTTTGTGTTTCCAGAACTGATCTAAGGACCTCGTATGACAACTGACAACTGAATTATAACACACCTGTCAAGCCAACTGTAGAATGATAAGCAAACAATCTTACAGGCTTGGGCAGGAGAATGAATATTTCAAAATGGACAAAAAGATCATAAAAACAGGATGATGTCAGATACGAGAACATTTTTGGTGATAAAATAGCATGCCCTTTATGGTAACAGATAATCTGTAGCATTATAGAGTAATGAAATATCATTTTGACATAAAGGACGCTGCAAGCAGTTTGGGACACAGTGATAGGAGGCATGGTACCCTTTACAAATATCATCAGTGTCTTTTATTTCAGATGTGTATAACAGCTCTCGAACCAGCTGTTGAGGCTTTGCAGGCTTGTCGTTGATGGAGGAGTTCTGAATTTGTTTTCCACATGTAGACAGCAGGGATAATGACACACATGCTTTGATTAGTTCACTGTGAAATGAGAAGACAGTAATGCAAAGATGCACAAAATATTCTATTCCATATGTTTTTTAATTATTATTATTATTATTATTATTATTTACATTAATACTGTGAACAACATGCTTTTTGAAAGAAGTACTGTAAATCCCACTATATCCTGAACTATAATCAGTAAAATATTTCAAATTGCTTATTTACTTTGTAGTAATATGTGTGTGACGCGGAGTCAGCGGGGTTAAGATCCATATGCAACTTTAATAGCAACAGCACTCATAAACATGCAGATCAAGGTCAAGTAGGAGCGAACCGAGCAATGCAGGCTAAGAGTCAGAGTCAAAAGTCCAGGCAGAAGAGTCAGGGCAGGCGGCTATCCAATAGAGTAAATCCAGAAAGTGAAGCAAGGGTCAAGAGGCAAGCGGCAGGCAGATAGGAATAAATAGACAATCGGGGTTGGCAACGAGAAATCAAAACAGAGTTAAACACTCAGAAATGTTCACAACAGCAAAACAAGACTTTGCGACGTGGTTAGTATTAGTATAAGGTTTGTGGATAATGGCCGACACCTGTGTTGTGGGGTTGTGGGTAATGGAGTTCGAATGGGAACTAGTACTCCGGTGATGGCTCCCTCTGGTGGTGATCAGATGGAGTCACCGGGGCTGAATTCGTGACAGAGCCCCCCCCCTATGAGCGGCTCCTGACACGAGGAGGTATACGGCGCCGAGGCCTTCCACGAGGTCTCGGGGCTGGCCGACCCGGGTGGGAGTTGTGGAAGTCGTTCGACTAGGGTCAAGGATGTCCTCAGCGTTGACCCATGAGCATTCCTCTGGTCCATATCCCTCCCAGTCCACCAGGTACTGGAGACCTCGGGCCCAGTGACGTGAATCCAGGATTTCGTGGACCTGGTAGACCTCCTCGCCTTCGACGATGAGAGGGGGGTTACTCTGGTCACTTGCCTCCTCCGGATCCTCCACTCCTCTCGACCTACCAGTGGGCTTGAGCAGAGAGACATAAAAAGTGGGTGAGATACGGTAATTTCGGGGTAGAGCCAACCTGAATGAAACTGGAGTTATTTCTCTAAGTATTCTAAATGGACCCACGTACCTGGGACTGAGCTTCTTGCATGGAAGCCGAAGGCGGAGATCTCGGGTAGATAGCCAAACCCACTGACCCGGACGATAGGCGGGGTTCGGACATCTCCGACGATCAGCTTGCTCCATGGTGCGACGAACGGCCCTCTGGAGGTGCACATGTGCTTGATTCCACGTCTCCTTGCTTCGACGGATCCAGGAGTCGACGGCTGGGAGTTCGGAATTCTCGCCGGACCATGGAAAGAGTGGTGGTTGGAATCCCAGGATACATTGAAATGGTGTGAGATTGGTTGAGGGCTTCTGGAGAGAGTTCTGAGCATATTCGGCCCAAAGGAGGTAACGACTCTAGTCTGTTTGATTCTGTTGGCAATACGATCTGAGGAAGCGAGTGAGTTCTTAGTTTCGTCTTTCAGCCTGGCCGTTGGACTGTGGATGATACCCTGATGTGAGGCTGACGTTAATGTTTAGCAGTTTAAAGAATGATGCCCATACTCGGGACGTGAATTGGGGCCCACGGTCAGAGAGGATGTCCTCGGGGAGACCGCAGAACCGAAATACCTGGTTGCATAACGCCTCGGCCGTCTTGAGAGCCGAAGGTAATTTCGGTAGGGGGATGAAGCGGCAGGCCTTTGAGAAACGATCGATGACAGTGAGAATGGTGGTATACCCTGATGAAGGTGGTAGGTCTGTGACAAAGTCGATGGCGATGTGAGACCAGGAGCGTTGAGGTATGGGCAGCGGTTGGAGGAGACCGGCAGGGAGTTGGTGATCGGGTTTGGAGGTATTGCAAGTAGAGCAGTCCCTGACAAAGGAGATGGCGTCGGTTTGTAGTGAGGGCCACCAGTACTGATTTGTGAGGAGTTGGGTGGTTGCCGTGATGCCAGGTTGACCTGAACTGGGTGTGGAATGAACTAGCTGAAGTAGACGGTGTCTCAATGTTTCCGGTACATAGGTGCGGTTAGGGGGACATTCCACTGGTGGTGAATCCGTTAGATGGGCCTCGGAGATCTCCGTCATGATGTCCCACTGTACAGGAGCCATGATGAGTCTGGGCGGGAGAATGGGTTCGTTGGTAGAAGGCAATGCTTGTGCATGGGCGGTAGGTGACTGAAAAATCAAACTGAGTGAAGAACAGAGCCCACCTGGCTTGTCTGTGGTTGAGTCGCTTGGCTGATCGAAGATATTCTAGGTTGCGGTGATCCGTGAGAACAGTGAACGGATGCTTTGCCCCTTCCAGCCAGTGGCGCCACTCCTCGAAGGCGGCCTTCATGGCGAGTAGTTCTCGAGTGCCTACATTGTAGTTTTGTTCAGTGGGAGAGAGCTTGTGTGAAAAGAAGGCGCAGGGGTACCTCTTAGGAGGATTGCCCTGTCTTTGTGAAAGTATGGCTCCAATGCCTGTACTTGAAGCGTCTACTTCCACTATAAACTCCAGGTCTGGGTCTGGGTGGTGCAGAATAGGAGCTGTGGTGAACCTGTCTTTGAGTTCTTGGAATGCTGTGATGGCCTGTGGCATCCAGGAGAGACGTTGTTTACCCCCCTTGATCATTGATGTTAAGGGTGCGGCGATGGTGCTGAAGTTGCGGATGAAGCGGCGGTAGAAATTGGCGAATCCTAGGTGTTGTAGTTCCTTGATCAGGGTAGGTCGGGGCCAGTTAACCATGGCGCGTACCTTGGAGTCGTCCATGGCAACTCCCTCAGGACTGATGATGTAGCCTAGGAACGATATCTTAGTCTGGTGAAACTCACATTTCTCTAGTTTTGCGTATAATTGATGCTGCAGGAGGCATTGAAGTACTGATCGGACATGACCTACGTGGTCGTGGAGAGAATCTAAGTAGATATGAATATCATCAATGTAAACAATGATCCAGCGGTTAAGCATGTCCCTGAAGACATCATTGATGAAGGCCTGAAACACTGATGGGCTGTTGACCAGTCCAAAGGGCATGACGAGGTACTCATAGTGACCAGTGGTAGTCGAGAAAGCGGTTTTCCATTCGTCCCCCTCCTTTATGCGAATGAGGTTGTAGGCACTCTGCAAATCCAGTTTGGTGAAGAACTTGGCAGTGCGTAGTTGTTCTAAGGCAGCCGGGACCAGTGGGAGTGGTTAGCAGAACTTGACCATCATCTCGTTAAGGCCACGGTAGTCGATGCACGGACGGAGTCCACCATCCTTTTTCTTTACAAAGAAGAACCCCGTCTAGGCGGGAGAGGTGGATGGACGAAGGAAGCCTTTCTTTAGTTCCTCTTCTATGTAGGCCTTCATGGCGGCGGATTCGGGTTGAGAAAGGGGGAATATTCGGCCCTTGGGAGGCTGGGAGCCTGGTAGCAATTTGATGGCACAGTCGGTAGATCGATGAGGAGGTAATTGTGATGCCTTGGTCTTGCTGAAGGCCTCGGCTAGATCCCGGTACTCCCTGGGTAATTTCGTGAGGTCGGATAGTATGGAGCCGGTTTCGCCCCCCTCCACTTTGGATGGGATGTGAGAAAGGCATTGTGCTTGCCTGGTTGCGGACCATTGTAGGATCTGTTTCTCGGTCCAGGAAATCACCAGGTTATGTTTCTCTAGCCAGGGGAAACCCAAGATGACGGGCGTTTGTGAGGCAGATAGGATGAACAGGCGGATAGTTTCAGTGTGGAGAGCCCCGGCACACAGGGTGAGATTGTCAGTAGTGTGCTGAATCTGCCCGGAGCCCAGAGGATGACCGCTGCCACTGCCAAATGAGAGACACACAATATAAGAGGGATGGAATGAGTTCTGACAAAATCGCGGTCGATGAAATTTCTGGCCGCGCCGGAATCCACAAGAATCCATACCGCAGTGGCCCAGTCGAGAGCCCTACCAGATAATAGTGAGCACACAAATGCTATGCGGCTAATATCTGTAGGGTACAGGGTAGGTTGCTGGTTAACAAACATTGAACATTGTAACAGAAAGCCCTTACACTTCGAAGGTGTCCCGCTGAATTTCTCCGGAAGTTAAACGCTCAGAAATGTTCACAACAGCAAAACAAGACTTCGGGACGTGGTTAGTGTGAGTGTGCAGTTTTAAGGTTTGTGGATAATGGCCGACACATGTGTTGCTGATCAGCCCCAAGCACGGGGTTGTGGGTAATGGAGTTCGAATGGGAACTAGTACTCCGGTGATGGCTCCCTCTGGTGGTGATCGGAGGGAGTCACCGGGGCTGAATTCGTGACAATATGAAACACATCATGTTTAATATATCATTTTCTACTGTTTATCTATTACAAGTAATTTTAGTTCCATGACATTACATTCAACCCTGATACCAGGACACGGTCGCTCCTACGAAATACAGGTCACATGTCACATGGTGACCAGGAAGAAGAAAAGTCAATGCATTGTTATGGACTGATGACGTACAACCATGTTCCTGTGTGATTTTAAAAGAAAAAGAAAAGTAAACAAATACAGTGTTATTAATGGTTAAACGTACAGTAGCTGCAACAATGCTTTCAGAGTAACTACTGTAAGACAACAATGGCATGGCCCTTTTTTAATGACGTATGAACACAAAATGACTCAAATGTGCCAGAGAATGTAACTATACGCAGACTATACTATTGATTGGTATAAAAGTGCCATGCAAAGACTACATTTACATATTCTTCTAAGACAAATAAAATATTTATTCAAAGCCTGGTTCGTCACATAGTTTCTAGGCAGTTTTATGGTTTTCCACTTGGTTCTCAGTTCTCCATTCGATATTGTTTAAGAATGTCTGCTACTGAAACATGTTTCTGTGGGGTTGCTTCCTTCAGATCAGACCCTTTGTTTTTGCAGCCAAGGCCACAGAATTATTCATGGATGTCAATGACAAACAATAGATTGACGGGTTGCATCAAACTTACACAATTAGAGTAATACAGTTCGATTCTCTGTGATGCTACAGCCAACAGTAGACACAAGAAGATTTGCTGTGCTCACTCAGGTGGATGGGTGGCATATTTAATTCTGGCTGATGGTGACTCTAAAAAAGTACAGACATGCACAACAACACTGTTTTGTTTCTGGACAAGACAGAATAACAATCTACAGGAAGTACACAACATTTAAGAAATATACAAATTAAATAATTAAATACGGTATATAATATAAATTATGTAACAAGATAGCAGTGTACATAAAGTTAGTGTGCATTTGCACTGTTTTATTGGCATGTGCCAATAAAACTGTGCAAATACAGTAATAGTAATAGTGTGTCACATATAGGGATGTAGATAAATGACTGTTCTTCCAATACAGTTTTTCTAAATGTGAAGTAGGGTGTGAGAAGTTTGTGAAAAGCATGTTTGTGCTTTTTTGCTTGTAATCGATATCAAGCTTGTAATTGCTTGTAACTGTTTATGAGGATGATTGCCTAAGGAAAGATACTGTTCTGAACAAAGTAGGTGAAAAAGGTTATGGTCAGGTTGGAAACGTTCAGTAGTGTAGGTGAACTGGTGACAGGGTCATAGACGGCCCATGTAATCTGATCCAACCCATATTCCCAGATTAGATATCATGTTAGTCTCTTCTTCTCTTAGACAGAAATGAGCCATCTTTGAGACTTGAATGAGATTTTAGGCGTTTTCTCCATCTTCTCAAATGTATCTCCAGAGAAACTGTATCTAATTGAGAAAAACCCGAGAACTCAAATGTGGCTCACACTGAGGCAGAATGAAGTTCTCAGCTTGGTCTCCAGTATTGCTCCAAAATGAACTCTTTTATCTCAGAGACAGTTCATACTGTATTTGTCTTATGTGCGACTCACATATTTTACAGTATCTTCACATATCTCCAAAACAGTGTTTCCCACACATAGAGTATACAGTACTTGTATTGTGCATTTGGGTTTTCTGATATGTCATTTAGAATTATATTGATCATTACTTTAAAAAAAAAAACATACATTTTACTACTACCAGAATGCCAATGCAAAAAAATAATTCACAAAATGTACATATTATTATAGATTGACATAAATGTATGCTGACAGAAAGGGTTTTCATCAAATGTGTCACTTTATTTTAAACTCCATAAACTCCTTATAAATCTGTTCTATTTCTTCGCCTACGTTACCCTTAAAAAAAAATATATATATATATATATCAGTCACGTGTGTATAGTTGGTTCAAATAAAATAAAATTCAATTCATTATATTGCCTAGGTGTGCTGAAAAAAGTCACTCTATATTGCACAATCCTGACCCCTATTATATCTATTAAAACATAATAATGCAAAGAAAGGCTAAAAAATGCTTTGGGGTTTAAGGGCTAGTGTTCTCTAACAAACAGTGCAATCTACACTAAAGAGTGTTTAGTACTTTTTTTATGTACTTCATCTTACTCTTCACATTCAGGTAGATGGAGGGGAGGGTTAGTGCAGTAGGTTGGATTTATGAAATGAAATTAATAGAAAATAAAATTAATAAAAAATATTGTGGTAAAGGTCATATTTGTATATAATAAACCACTTTTGTGCTTTAGGTAATGCGACCTGCTCTGCTGGATGAAACCACAGGTATATTTCACACCTGTGAGAAACACTGCAATGTGTGAATTATTTGAACTTAGAAGAGTTACTGTAGCTCAAACTTGAAAAGGTTAATGCCATCCTCATAGATAGTTGTCAGAACACACACACTGCATTGCTGTTTTGGTTATAGAAAAGGAACCTACTCAATATTAGGCAGGTAGTCATATGTTATGGTTGATCTGTGTGTGTGTGTGTGTGTGTGTGTGTGTGTGTGTATCATTAATTTGTAGGAAAGCATCACAATAATTCAATTTTATTTAGATTTAGGTGAAGTTGCCTTTTTATGTTGAAGTGGCTCCCGTGTGGCAATAATAGAAGTGGGTATGACAATACTAATTTCTCTTGTTGCATCATTTCTCCCAGGCCATGAGGGAAAAGGCAACAACCTACAGTATTTATTCCTAACAAAACTCACACCACCACTACGTTATGCTTGTGTCAGCACAAAAACAGCTCCTTAAATAAATTGAAATTCCCTGGTTGGAAGGTACAGTATGTTCAATGCTTTCCTATTAATGCATCCATTTTTTGGGTGTCATTTATCCTGTTGTTTAAAATGAAATTGAAATGTGCTAACCCATGTTTTTATTTATTAGAAAAATATGGTTAATTACCATTCACGATAACAACAATAATTTTTTTTGACAATCAGGTAAAATGTGATTATAGTGTCATGACGTGTTTATTTTAATGCTAGCATTTTTATCTAAAAAATGGATACAGATTGTTGTGAAGGACACTTTACCTGTCTTAAATGTCTTCACTTTTAGCGTACATACAAATACAAATTTGTAAAAGTAATCTTAGTCAGACACACCTCAGACATGGAATTGGCAATTTGAAATAATAACATGTTACAACGGTAGACTATTATTGCTTACATAGTCATTGTGGCCAAAAGTATGTGGACTCTTGATCAGCACACCCCTATTTAAATTTTCCCTGAAATTGTTGCCTCAGGCTGCATGATTTGATTAAAAATTGTTATCTTTTCACCTCGCTTCATTCTCTCAATTTTTGTCACTTTTTTTCACCGTTCCTTTTGGTTGATGCTTTTTAGCAGGCCCAGCTTCATCAATGCTGCTTTTACACATCTTGCGTCCAGACATCCTGGGATACCACAGCACACATGTGACAATGTATGCCGGATATGTTTGTATCTTTGAAAGTTTGTACAGTATCTAAAAGGTTTGTATGTAGGGGACTTGCTGTACTTACTGTACTATACTTATGTATCACCTCAAAAGAATAAAAAAATACATAAATGATTTACGCATCTCTACACAAATTCCTTACTGTGAATATTACCTGTAACAAAATGCAACCTTTTGAGATGAATCTTCCAATTACAATTATGATTTTCCGTCACTGAAACTAAATTCAACAAACCTGTTTTATCACCAAATTCCATCTAAGATACTCCTTAAAAAAACCCGGTTTCCCACAGTACATATGGAAGACACTGAGTGTCCTAAGCTCTGACCTTGATCCCACCAAACACCTAAAAATTGAAAATGGAAGTTCATTCATTCATTCATCTTCTATACCGCTTTATCCTGTATTCAGGGTCGCGGGGGGCCTGGAGCCTATCCCAGGAAGCTTCGGGCACGAGGCAGGGTACACCCTGGACAGGGTGCCAATCCATGAAAATGGAAGTTATAACAGGAAAAAAGGAGGCTCGACTCTGTAGTAATGCTCATGCTTTTGCTGCCAGTTCTGCTGCTGCATCTGCTTGTTTTTACAACCATCACAGAACTCCTTTGTGAAGTTGAATTTCCTTTAGTCATGATCAAGCAGCTCCTGGAGATGACGTTTTTCATCTTCTGCTTTGAACATACCACTGACACAACTTCACAGCAACGACACATCACCTAAGCTGATGGACTGATGAAGTTCTGGAATTCTAAAGACATTTTCATGATATTATCCTTAGCTTGTTCCATCATGTCAATCAGAGGTCCCAGTGAGATTTCTGATGTAATATCAGTTCCCACTGATCATACATAAAAAGCAGCCCCCCCCTTCCAATAGATTCCTTCCTTTTGAAACATGAGAATGTTTTCTGTAGGGCACTGTGCACAGTTGGAGTGTCATGGTGGTGAAAAGCCCCCATCAACGTCATGAAGTTCACCTTGAACTTTTTTTTTTTTAGATCAGTTTTTACTTTATCTACCTTAAGTTGTATGGTGCCTTGTCTTGTACTTTTATTCCATGCAGACAACCTAGCCAATGTTTCGTACACTTCAATCACTTTAACCAAGTTCTTTAGACTACTGTCACTAACAGGACAAGTGTAGCAACCTCAGATCATAACACTGCCTCCAGTGGCTTGTCATCTTCTACATGATGAAATAGGCTCAATCTAAACTCAGTCTTTTTCCAATAGCTACAAATTCAATTTTTTTATCCTATCCAGTAAACTGGAGCCTTCTTTATGATGAATTTCACCAGCAAGTAGTTTTCATATAACTACACTGTTTAGTCCCAAATCTTGTGAGTGCTTGTCACTGTGTGTATGGAAATGCTCTTACTTTCACTTATTTTTTTACAATTCGACAAGCATTCCTGGAAAAGTTCACCACTATCATTCCAGGTTTAAATACTTTTTTATTTGCTTATTTAAATCCAAGCAGTGTTATATGCAGTGGTGCCGCTTGGGGCTGCAGGTTGCTAAATGGAGTGTCCGAGGTTTGAGCAATACCAATGGGTTGCCAGTATTGGGCCCTTGAGAAAGGACCTTAACCCTATGCTCTCCTATGTCTCAGTCCTGGAGACCTGACTGAGTTGCAGCAAGAACAGCATCTAGTGTAAATCTGTGCCAATAACCCTTTACCAATAAGATCAAATGATCCGGTGTGGTGACTCCAATAAAGGGAAATGCCGATGAAACAAAAAAACAATCCAAGATTGCCTGTGTTGGACTATTATGCATTTGCCTGTGTTGGACTATTTGCTGTATTATGAATTTAATAAGTACAACAATAGTTAATGCCTGTGTAAGACAGGTAAAGTGACCAGGTGCAAATAAGGAAACAATATAGTTTAAGAACTGAAGCATAGCTACATTTAGGCATTTTTATATAGTTATGTGGTTTAATACATAGGTCAAGAGAACAGGTGTGGATTGAGAAGGGAGGGAGACACAGCCACAGAAGGCAGTGACATATGACACATTTTTATACAACTGCTGCATTTGAATGAGCTGTACTGTTCTTCCCCAATTATTTCCAGTTGAAAACAAAATGTGCTGTAGTCACTGCTCAGAATACATTTCACCTCAAGGATGGGTCAAATCACAAGGGGTTGACCTACTGCTAGTCATTGACCTTCTCTGTATGCTTGGCCATTTTCTAATTCCACATGCACCAATGTGTTTTTAAGGGTAACATAAATAGCTGGTCTATTTAGAAAAGACTGAGAAACCTGAACAAAGTGCCATGCAAAGAGCTAATGCATATTTCGTAGGAGCCAGTAAGGCGGATATTAAAAGCTTACAGAGCTCAAAGCAAATGTCACCACACCAAGATCAATTCCAAAAAAGGCATCAGGTGATAGAGTGTGTGATCAAAGTTATTGAAGTCATTAGCGAGCAGAGTCTTAGGTATCAGGCTCACCGATTTGAGACAGCATGTGACTTAATAATGAGACCACTGATCGTGGTAACTTCTTGGAACTTTCATTACTTTTTGGAAAGTATGATGTGTGTCTACAAGAACATGTGAGTCACTGGATTAAAAAAGAAAGCCAGGGGATAGATGACTTTGGATGTTGAGAAGGCAGAGGGTCCCTTGTTACCTGTCTATCTAGTCCATGAAGTTACTGAAATCATTAGCTGAAAGATCAAGACAAGTATTTCAAAGAAAGTCAAGGAAGCTTGGGTGTTTTTTATTAAGGCGTGGGACAACACAATACTTCTAAGGTGCACTGCTCAAAAATCCTCAGACATGATTATGATACAACAAAAACAAGCAAGGCAGTTGTGAAGTTACTGGCACAGGTTTGGAAAGATCTGAAAATAGGCGTGATTTAACGTACTGCCAGTGTCAATAATGGAGCTGCAAGCATTTAGGACTTCTCATTCTTATACCAGAAGATAAATCAGGTGCATAACTACAGTTATGCACACATCCTTTGCATGAATATGTTGTACAGTTAAACCTTGGATTGCGAGCATAATTCATTCCAGAAGCGTGCTTGTAATCCAAAGCACTCGTATATCAAATTTAATTTCCCCATAAGCATGGTCACACACACAAACACACACCCTAACGGAATCACTGCTCTCAGACAGAAAGTCTCTGTCTGCAAACTGGAATCTTTAAGGAACCTCTATAATGACACTTGATTTTGCCTCCTTTTAAGGATTTCGCAGAACTGTGACCCTGCATTTTCCTTAAACAGATTGATCTCCAGCCTTTTAATATTTTTTTTCTTCATCGAGGCCGTTGTTGCATTACAGTCAGTACGCTTGGACACAAAATAAAAAAAAAACCTTGGTACATGGTACTATAACACTATATTTACTAAAACATTGTGAACATGTGTGTGTGCGCGCAAGTAAAGCTTTTTGTAAAATTTTGTGTCCAAGTGTAGTGACTGTTCTTAAGTGACTAAACATGGGAAATGATTACCCATCATCCTGCAGCATGCGAGAGAGAAGAACCATTGACTCAGTTGTGATCATGTGACACTCAGCAGACAAAATGTATACATACTACTTGCATTGCAAGACCTCGCTCGTTTATCTTGTTAAAATTTATTTAAAAATTTTGCTCATCTTGCAAAACACTTGTAGACCAAGTTACTCGCAATCCAAGGTTTCACTGTATAGTGTTGTCCTTTGGATGGAGATTGCTCTTTTGCTTCGCAATATTCTAAATAATTTTCAGAATATACAGTAAGTAGGCTATTAAGTTAAATTACATATCAGAGGATAATTATATTAATTCAGCTCAAATTTTTTGCTTTCTGTATGCAAAAACATGAGAAGAAAAATATCGGAAAATGTCAATACAGATTAACAGATTGTGTTTATTTTAATGATTTGTTGATCAGCAAAAATGTTGTGTCAGTTTGAAATTGGTGTATGAACTTGTGACTGCTTGACATCAAATTTCCAGACTGATGTTTGTTGCTCATCTGCTAATGATGTATGTGTCACAGTCAGGCCAGGCTCCGAACCCAGTCGAACACAGCGCCCCCTGTCACCCGAATACTAATTTCAACCACCTGACATCAATCACCAGAACACATAAAGACCACACACCACGCCTAAATCAACGTCCGGGCTCGTACCGCTGAGTGTGGACTCATTTGCCGACGTGCAAGCTAAAAGCTTATACTTACCTGTGTACTTACCTGTATATCTGCTTCCAGAATCTCTCCCAGTATCCGTCACGGAGTGTGGACCCTCCCGATTCGCGTGGTGTGTGGATCTCAGCCCAATCTCGTCTATCCCAGGTGATAACTATCCGTTTTATCGTTTCTACAAGAAAGAAGAGTGACTGTGTGTTTACCATCTTCCCTGTTGGCCGATCAGGCTAGATTAGCCGCATTGGCTATCTAGCCAAAAGACTCGATTCCTGCCTGCCATTCTTTGACATCCAATAAAAACTCATCTCTGTGAAACTTACCTGTGGTTTTGAAGTCCATCTGTGTTACAGTATGCTAGTTCATGTTTCATGGCTACAAACAATTGTGTAATTGTGATGTCCTCTTGCATTCATTAAGCCACCTCTCTTGTCTTCCAAAGAGCCAGACTTTCTTGAATTTTTTAAGGCAGTTGCTTCCTGAAGGTCTTTTTTTGCTAAGAATCATTCAAGCATAAACAAAAACCTAACTTAAGGCATGAACCACAGGTGCAGGTTATGACAGATGATGATATACTGGTGATGCTAAATGATGAGTGATTGGAACAGATGGGAGGGAAATGAAGTTGCTGCTGAAGTTGTTACATAAACAACATTTTTAAAATTATATCTTTTGAGACTTTGCAGCTAGACACAATAAAGCATGGGCGACACCACAAACACAGACACAAGGCGAGGTCTTAGGAAACAGTCACTTTTATTCAGAAAAATGGGGAAGGAAAAGGATGAGAAATGGAAGGGAAGTATGTGAAGGTGTGTCTGTGCAGGTCTGGTGGCAGTGCCCAGCTGGTATGTGGGCACAGGCTGGTGAGCGATGACGGCGGGCAGAGTAGCAGAGTGTGGACAGCACAACTCCATGAGCACTCCTCCCACTGATCTGTCCAACCAGCTCCTCCCAGCTCGCCATTGGGTGCAGCCTCAGCCGGGAGTCTCTGTTGATGTCCAGTGGCTAGGTGGCTTTCCCTTTTAGTTCCCTTTTTAAGTCCCTGGATCACCCATTTTTAGCATCCGCTGCACAACTCTCCAGTGCCAGACCAGACCACGAGCTACACTCCCTGCCTTGCCGGGGAGAAGCCTGTGATAAATTAGCAGCCATGCCCATTTCCAGCGGCCCCGTCCCTTCGCACATCTGCAGAAGGGGAGGCCACCTACCCAGGGAGCCTATGGAGTGAGCTAGGAGCAATAACAGATTAAGGTGCATGTCCATCACTGGCGAACACTGTGACAGCTACATAATATAATTAAAATTAATATGAACAAATGAGATGGCTCAAGACTTTTGTGAAGTACAGTTACTTTTATAAAAGTGTTGAGAGGAACTTATAGTATGTAACAGGTTTTTATCAGACTAAATGCTAGTGTTGTTACGTGACGCGGTATAGAGAGCTGCACCATGAGATGTAGAATGTTTAAAGACCCCTGATGCAGGACTTTAGAGGAGCGATCTGAAATAGGAGTATGTAAGAGTGCTTGTGATACATACAGGAAGACCTTCCTGTTAGGAGATGGGATTAGGGATTATTAATTAGGAACTTAAAAGGAGAAAAGTAAAAACACAAAATAAACAGAGCTCCGCCATCTACGTGAGAACAGACGAAGCTCTGGAAACTAAAACAAAAACTAATAACCTCTCGGGACCTATGCCCTTACCAAGGATTAATTTGAGAGGGAGGGGTTGTGTTTTTTGTGTAAGGTTTATACTTAACCTGAGAGCGCACGCTACACAGATGTGTGATGCTCTCTCTTTCTCTCTCGCTGGCATCTTAGGGAGGCAGAGGCTGGACCTTTGCCTCTATCGCGCTCTGGGCTTTTCTTTGTCTTTGTCATTGTCTTGTCCCTGATTCCTTGCTGGTGCTACCTACTGTAAATGATTGCATGAAGTGCCGAGGTATCAGGACCCTTAACACTAGAAGCGCCGAGCACCGGTCATTTTGACCACAATGGGTGAAAAAAAAATACTTCACACTCGATAAAATTCCAGGACCCTCCTTTCATGACTTTTCCTAGATCTGTGAGCTTAATCACCCAGCATGCTTACATTTTCAAAA
>JAQMYL010000023.1:37729873-37742183 GCA_030014365.1 Clarias pachynema | reverse complement strand
ATCTCATTTCATCATTATGAAAATAATATGAAGCACATATACACACGTTCATTATGAAATATCTGTTGTAAAACAAATGTTTGCTTCAGCATTGAAAACAATATTATTTTAGGCTAACTAATTATACACAATTCTTCGTTGTACTTGGTCCGCCTTTTAGATGAAGTCTTTCCATGCGCCATCTGGCGGATATTCGGTGAAGCACAAAACATTTATTTAAATTCCCGAATGTTTCTTGCGGCAAGTCACGGCACACCGCGCGCCAAATTGCGGCATCTCGCAGGAAAACACGTGCATTCTTAATGGCCACATCTGTAGGTTCGAATGTTTATGCCGTGTATGCCGAGCGGGGAGCGCTCGATCGTCCAGGCTCTTGACATCAAGTCTGGCAGTCAGCTACTCGGTCACCATGGGTGGGTGTATGGGGGGGATAAGGTGCGTGGTATTCATAAGTGCCTCGAGCAGATTTTTGGTCAGCTCAAGGCGCAAGCCACTTCCAGGTTTACATCTGGCCGCTAGTCGCCCCCGGATCAGTGAAACTCAACTACCACCTCCACAGCCGCATGCGGGCAGGCCAGAGAAATGCAATGCCTTCATCCTGCAGTGCTCACTAATATTTAAGCTGCAACCTTTCCAATTTTCTTCAGAACGGGCGAAGGTTGCATTTATGGTGTTTCTGCTCACAGGCAGAGCACTGTGCAGTGGGCCACTGCAGTGTAGCAGCACCTCCTCTTGGAACATGCCACTGTGTTATCAAGGGGGCGATCTGTTGCAGACTAGACAGGCGAGTTTCGTACCCTGCCTGGCTGCCAGTTCGGGGTGGAATGACGCAGCCCTTATGGATGCATATACACAAGGGCTCTCCGAGCGGCTGAAGGATGAGCTAGCCATTCGTGATCCTCCACAGGATCTGGAGGAGCCATCTGGGTGGATAACCATTTTCGTGAGCATCAGGCCGGACATTCCGGCAGCTCCAGACGGGGAACATCTCCACCCAACAAAAGCCACTCAGAGCGACTAGCTGGTCGCTCCCCTGGCTATAGGTGTGAAGCCTCACCTCTGCTCATGAAGGCAGAGCCTGAGGCTTCATATCCAGTCCCTGATTTTGAGGCTGAATTAGAACTAGAGCTGGAAGACATGGGAGAGCCCATGCAGCCACAGACGGGTCATTCTAGTAGGGGAGCGTCAGTGTCGACTCAAAAGTCAAGACCCCATCATGTAGGGTTCTTCCTACCAGCTACACTCTCTAAGCTGCCTTAAAGGCGTCCAAGCCCCAGTCCCAGCGCCTCCTGTCCCAGTACCCCTTACTACTGCCCCACAGGGCTACTGGGATGTTAAACCCAGTCGTAGGCCCATACCAAACCGGGTTACACCTCGCACCTTATTCCCCCCATACACCCACCCATGGTGACCAAGCGGCGGACTACCAGGCTCGGTGTCAAAAGCCTGGGCGATCGAACGCTCCCCACTCGGCATACACTGGACCCTGAACCTATTAAAGATTTTCATAGGGTCCAGATTGACTCTCAGATGGCGGGAGCCATCCGTAGGGGGTGTGGCAGATCAGCAGGCTGCTACCATGCAGAGTTCTGGACAGGCAAAGGCGCGGCCATTTATACATAAGGTTGCTAGGCAATGCCCAATCAGTGTGAACACGCCGCACCTGGTGGCGTATCTATATTAGGGTCCTGATACCTCAGCACTTCTTGTGATCACTTAGGTAGCACCGGTAAGGTATCAGGGCCAAAGACAAAGAATGCAAGCAAGAAAGAAAAAGAAAGAAAGAAGGATAGACAAACAGACAAACAGACAGACAAAGTGTGCCATTCAGAGACAGAGGCAAAGCCCCAGTCTCTGCCTGTCTAAGATGCCAGCAAGAGTGAGAGGGCAGAAGATAGACCGGCACGCATCAGTCTAGCTTGCACGTTCAGTTTAAAATAATAGTGCACAGCACAAAAACATATAACTCATTCTCATAAATCCTCGGTAAGGACATAGGCCCCAAGAGGATCTAAAATTTTATTTTTAGTTTTCAGAGCCCCGTCCGTTTTAGCGCAGACATCTGTTTATTTTGTGTTTTCAGTTTTCTTTTGTTTCCTTTTTAGTTTCTAATTAATAATCCCATTCCATCTCCATCTCCAAGGTCTTCCCGAGCGTATACTCTCACCACCTCCTATTTCGTTGATCCCCTCTAAAGCCCTGCGTTACGGCTCTTATAAACATTAAAACATCTCGTGGTGCGGCTCTCCATACCTCACCAGGTGATCAGATATAAAAAGTAATTAAACAGCAATATTTCTGTAGTGCTCTCCAAAGGATATGTCCCCTCTTTCAGCTGCTCCTGTTCAGGGTCACCACATCAGATTAAATTAAATAGGGCCCCCTTATTTAAGTTGGTACATTTTGGTTTTGACACCAGATGGCGTTACTGACCCAACCCATTCCAATTTATTCTGGCTTGTGACTGACATTAAGGATGCACTGACTTGTGCAACCCCCAGTGGTTGTGTATAATTAATTACTTAAATGTGCTAATGGAAGTTCAAAATTACCTATCTTACATTACTTGTCTTAAATATTTTGTTTAATAGTAATGCTCAGTATATATGAGAAATATGAAATGAGTGTTTGAATTACTAATCATTTATTTCTGCATCATAGTTACCTATGATGAGCAGTATAACAATCTGTTACACTGTAGATACATTGAATAAAAATATTTGTGAATGCATTACTTTGGTAGTTTTTTTTTTTTTTTTCAAGAAAAAGACACATTTATTCTTACTGGAGTGATGTGTGGTCCAAACAGAGGGTTAAGGTCTGACCCAGCAGAAAGTACCAGCAATTTGTTGAGACCTTTTTTTTTTATTTTTTTTTTTTTACAATGCTGCTGTTGCTGTTTGACATCGAGAGCTTGCAACTCGTAACCTGCACACTATTCCCCTTCCATGACCTTGTCTAATGGATAAGTTTGCAAAATAATGAGGAGAGAGAGAAGTTAAGACAACGGAAGAGCACTCTGCCACACTTGAATAAAATTCTTTTGGCACAACTACTTTTTTGTCTTGCATCTTTGGCAGGCTGCAATTTCTAAGGCCTTGAGTTTAAGCAAACACCTGCCAAGTGGAGATACAACGCTTCCATCCACCTTGAACAACCCAAAAGGAAGTATTATGAATTGTTCTAAGTGGAAAGGCCGTTTCGGGAGACTGATGTGCTACATCTAGAGTAAATAAGCTCTATTTGACCACTATATAACCTTATTGTTAAATTATCTGACTCTCCAAGTGACCTTAAATGGCCCTTATAATTTTGTGAGTTATTTGGAGCTTAAAGTGAGTACCTTATCTTCTGGTGTGAATTCCAATAGCTGAGTGCCTCTGTTATACAGTCTGGGTTTTCATTCCTGCACCTGTAGAAATCTCTCCTAAGTTAGTTGCCCCAATGTGAGACATTTTGCTCTCAGTTCAGTCTCATGGCATCATAGGAAAACCCTGCAGATGGGCGTGGGAACATATGGGACTGCAAATACCAGGGATTCATCCCACTTCCATGCCTCCTACATGACATAAAAGCCATGGTCTTGATTGTGCATGTTCTTGATATGGGTAGAGTAGAGATCAGATTGGATCAGGGCGGTCTGGGAAGTTTAGGGATCTGGACCAATGCCTCTACCTTCATCATGTGGAATATGTCCTGAAAGTTCTCATGCACCCAGCTGCAACTCTGGCCAGTACCACATTGCCATGGCATGGCAGGATCATCATGTGACCCCATCCTGACCAGTGTAATGGGGACATGGCTGTGACCACAGTTATATTTCCTGCTGGAGCACTCACAAACCAGGCTCCAGATCACATCTCAGCTGTGCTGCTCTATATGCATTAGGAGGAGCCCCTATACTGCTTTTGGTGGATACCAATGAGGGTGTTGATGAGCTGTGGAAACTGTGGAGTGAAGTCCATGTCCTCTTCACTCTCAGGTTTTAGCCATTGATGCACCCAGGTTCTCTGTAATGAAGGAAGATATGGATGCAGGTAGAATGATCATCTGGGCTTTTATCACAAGATAACATTTAATTTTTTATTTTTTTTTCATATCCCAGTTAGGAAGCTGGGGTCAAAGCGCAGGATAAGATAAGATAAAGTACCCCTGGAGGAGATAGGGTTAAAAGCTTTGTTTAAAGACTCAACAGTGGGAACTTGGTGGTTCTGGGGCTTGAATCCAACCTTCTGATTAGCAACCCAGTAACCCACAGCCCTAACCATTTGAGCCACCACAGCCCCTGTATTGTTTCTATTCAAAACAAACACATTCAGATACCACTGCAGTCTGTGCTCTACTCTCTCTGTTTCTCCTCTCACTCATTTCCCCCTTTTTTAAAAATCTTTTTCTTAGTTCACTCCAACAAAGACCCGTCATTGACCCACTCTTGACCACACCCCTGCTGCCATAAACTACTTTTACTCAAACCACTACCATAACTACGATGAATCTTTTCTGAGCTTTTTATTAGTGTCTCCACTAATATTCTGTATACTCTGCCGATGTGTTCAATCTTTATCCCTGCACTGTCATGGTTATGCATGAGGAACATCTTCAAGTGAAGCGTGTCTTACAGATAAGCTACCCACACTCTGTCGTCCTGATGAATCAGTTACAGTAATTTTTGACTGTTTTCCTTGCAGTGGAAATGAGGTTAGAGCTCTGCAAAGAAAAGTGGGGGAGGACTGCTAACAGACCACATGCATGGAAATTAAACATTTTATACTTACTATAACAATCTGGTACACAAATTACCTTAAATGTACTAAACTGTGGGCAGTTAGTATTCATTCTAATACAATTTTAACATTATAATGATTTAATTAGAATTATTGTTATTTTTATTTTGTTAATTACATCTATACTTTAGGCATAAATTGATCTAAATCTATCTATATAAGATGACGGTGTATAATGAAATCAACAACATCACCAATATCATTTTATAATCTTCAGGAGGTTCAGATGCTGCAACTACTTCTTCAACATGTAACTTCTGGAATATTCAAATATTACACAATGGTGTACGGGTTCATGTCATGGTGTTGAGTGGATTTCATGGGACTTGCAGAGGATGCCGTTCATGAAATTGTTACATCAGTTTGTGCCTGTGCTGAGATGTAGGATTTGTCTCTACTTATAAATTTTACATGTGTGTTACGGAATTTTAATATATTTTGGTGTCATGCTCTTCAGTCTGAATCACAATAGCAATTTAATCCTTTCAAAGCTTGACACTTTCTGCTCTGTGGAACACACTTTAAAAGGGTCTTGTTTAAAAAAAGACAGCATTTAATTAATGTCTTTATTAGGTAAGACATGTGCTGCCTCTGCTTTCATCTGGTTGAATGAACACTGAAACATACAAGATTAATTATATCCCATCACTGGGCAACCCCTTTGTTTCAGCAGATTTTTGCTGTGTTTCTAACATTCATTCAATTCATTTCAATTCCATTCAGTCTTTTAACAACAGACAATAATATATATTTGTTTCTCAGACACATAATCTATGAGTTATTTATTTCTGTCTAAATGACTTTTGAGAGAGAGAGAGAGTGGTTAGTGAATATCTGTCTTGGAGCTGATATATAAAGCAATAAGCAAAGCTAACTTGGAGAAGTTGTAGACATTCAGCAATATTAAATATAACTAAAATTAAATCAATGTAATCACTCTACTACAAATGTAATAACACAATCCAGTCTACACTATTATGTTAAAATAATTCACTTCTGTGTTGGAACACTTTGCCCCAGGCCATATCACACTACCTTGTATATTACCTTAAGGTTATTATGCAATACTTCAAACGAAACAATACTTCAATTCAAGTGTGTATCTCTGTGCTCATTAAAATTAAGTACCAGTTTTCTCACTTTTTCTCACATGCATCTCACCCAGACCTGATTGAGCTGTATGCTTTAATGACACCTGTATTGCGTGCGGCATAGCTTTTGGAACACACCCCCTGTTGCCCATGTAATGGAAAGTATAGGGAGGATATGCATACAAAGTATTAGTGGTCCTCATTTTGCCAATCTTGCTTAAATAGTCAAGGCTCTCCATCTCAGTCTTTGTTCACAGTGCATATCCAATATCAGGAGTTTACTGTACCTGGCGATGGCGAGTAGTAGGACATTTTTGCACACTGCACATGAGCCTGTGGCTGACGATCATAACTCGCTCAGAAAAATAAAATAGTGACCCAATCAAATTCAGTTGAGCAGTGTGGGACTGAGTCACCATAAATGCATTGCATGAAATGAGTGGCACTTTTGTAAGTTCATGTGCAGTTTTATGAATTACTTGCAATCCCTAGCAGACTGGACTTGAGATGAAGGTTTAAAATTTTAATCGACTTATTCTCTATATCACATTTCCAGGTTCATAGGGGTCCTGGGATACACCCTGGACGGGATGCCTGGACATAAGCATGCACACAACTGCCAATTTGAAAATCTCACTTAGACTAATATCCATGTTTTAGAACTGTGGGAGGAAACGAGATTATGCAGAGGAAAGCCACCAAGCATGGGGAGAACACACAAACTCCCCACACATAGACGTGAGGCCTGAATTGAGCTCTGACCATGGAGACCTCTCTGTGCCCCTCAAAAAAATATTTTATGGAATAGAAATGAAATTACAAATGTTTGCACCTGCTCTTCCACCCCACAAAATGCTTTTGAGCTGAACTAGAATAGCAAACATCCATGACACTAGTCCCTGACCTTACAAAATACCCTTGTGGCTAAATGGGCAGAAGTTGCAATAAAAGTTCCAAAAGCCCTTCCAAAAGATTGGAGGGTGATAGAGCAGAAAAGTGGGACCAAGTCTGACATAGGATAAGTTAAGATGGCAGGGTGACCAGAAACGTTTGGTCAAATAGTATAAAATTAAACAAATTGTAACACAGCTGCCTGCACAAAGGGCAAACTCCCGGACGACTATGCAGATTCATAGGGAGGCCGAGTGGCAGACGGGTGCGGTTGCTAGGCAACCATGCCATGTTGGCAATCAAAGCAAATGTGTTACACCTGGCCAGTAGATTACTTAAGCCCTAGAAACCAGAGCACCATGTGTGAACATTTAGATAGCACCAGGTCTGGGAGTGTTGCCCTGTCTGGTATAGGAAAAAAGTTAAAGAGAAAAGAGAATATAAATATTTATATTTATATAAATATATATTCAAAGGACACACAATCACACCATATTGGAGCACCCCCTCGGACCACGTGGGATTATAATGGAATTATAATGGACACAAATAAATTAGGAATATATAAACAAACTTCAAAGCGTCTATTTTAATAAGTTTGCACCTTTGTGAATTAACGTCTAGGTGTGTCTACTCAAGGGTGTAGGTTGTACTGTAGGACGACTGGATGTTTACACTTGTTTAAAAAAAAAAAGGACAATAACCATAAGCAGGGAAATATAAAGAATGAAGGCTTTGAATTATCAGAACACTGGCATTTGTTTGCCCAGTCTGTCCAATAGCTGCTCAATTTTGGCGCTATTGGAAATTGTTAGAAAGCCCTATTAGAATCCATCCATCTGTCCACTCATCTATTCATAGATATACACTCATTGACCTCTTAGGAGCACCATACTAATACATAATAATGCAATGTGTTATTGATGTCATATAAAGTGGCTACCAATAAAGATATTAACTAAACAGAGAACCTTCTTGAGTTATCTTCTTGTTTCTGTAATGTAAAAACATTATACAGCCCACTGCTCTAAGCAGAGGTGATTCGAGAGTCTGTTAGGGCCCTAGGCAAAAATTTGCAGAGGGCCTCTCCAACCACCATTATTTAAAAAAATAATAAATATGTTTTTCAAGATTAAGGGTCACCATATTGACCTGGGGATAAAGCAGTCGCCTGCCTTTGCCTGTTGACGAACAGCGTCTCTGTATAAAAACGTCTTATGATGTGGGAGAAACCCCACATGTGAGAAAAATCTGTAAATTCATGGGAGGTTTAGCAGAGACCATTGTCACTTACTACTGCTTCTAATATTCATAATCAAGATAGCCTTAAGTTTCCAAATGACAGCATTCCCACCTCAAAAAAAGAGATGTAATCATCTGCTTCTGCATAACTTGCAGTATTCTAGTCAGTGGCAACTGTTCGCCAGGGCCTCTCCGGAATAGGATGTGTGATCATTAGCACTTTCAGGCCATTCTGAGCAGCTGCTACATGACTCTACTAATGTCTTTATCTGTTTGTGTATTCCTGGCCAAAATAAAATGTCAGTGCCTCACTGCTTGCATTTCTCTATGCCCATGTGCAAGCATGAAAGCATTTAAACTCTGAGTGAGTGTGGCACAATGATTCCTCCCCCCCCCCCCCATCTTTTAAAAGGATACCATCTGGCTCTGGGATTTCATCACAGTGGTTTCCAGTTCTTCTTTACTAAAGGGGACATTTTTATTAGCATGACCTTAGGGCCATATTAATTAAAAAATATCCCCTTCAATAATGGATGGTCTGTTGCAGGCCAAAAAGCTGCTCATAAGGGTGGCTCAGATCTTGCAGTTGGTCACTGTGGAGTTTTGCCTCTTAAGCTTAACTTTATTGTAAGGTGGCTCCAATTCTTTGATTGCTTTTCTCTGGTACTTCTTTTCCTGGTTCTCTGAGCATGGCTTCCAGGTTGGCATTATGCTCCATATGTCAGCCATATACTATACCATATATTGTACCATGATATGTACTGTACCATAAGCATTTCACTGCATAGCATACTGTGCATGGCTGTGTACATGACAACCAAAATTTGAGTTTGATATAATTTAGAATGAGCCCTTTATCTGCTTTGTCAATGTCATGCTGGAATTCTCCCATACCGTATAAAATTCAACATAGAAGGGTAACAACTAAGGAAGATCTTCTAATCACAATGTTGAAGATTATTTATTTATTTTTTTTTACCATGAATGACTTGTGACTTGTTTATTGACCAACATCCAGACTGTGTGTTCAGTACACTGAAAATCCTTGCTCCTGGCTTATTTTGCTGTACCATTCTCAAAAATAAGGAATTGTACTATGGTCTTAGGAATGGCCCTATTTAGATTGTGTCTGTCAAGGCTGTCCGAATTTTGCTTTTCTAGCTTTTTTCTATGATAACTAATAGGTTTACACAGTCTACTGGTTCTGTTAAACAAATCAACATCACTGTGCTCTCTATGTGTCTGCAAAATCTTCTACATTGGGCGCATGCCCATAATATCATAAATGTTTTCTGAATCGAGCAGGATAGTTCAGTAGATAGATGTCTGTAGGTGTATATTATGTTGGACATCTGGAGCTTTTTTTTCCTGCTAAGTTTGTGTCTCCATCAACAGCACTTCAGCAAATGCTTAGACTTGAATTTGTCTGCATGAATCAGTCAGCAAACTCAACTCCACACCTTGAAGAAATAAACAAATTTGGTTAATTTATTGCAATTATACATGTACAATATTAAAGCAATATTAAAACCCTTAGACAGAGTAATACAAGAGTATTACTATATACATTATCTCTCAGATTTTCTATGAATTTGTAGCAAATATTATTTTGTCCCTAATCTTTTCATGGCCATTCAAGTGATTTCTCTTAAAGATGCTTTAGCTGCATCATGTATAGAAGATGAATAACTAAATCAATAAAAGTTTGAAATGTAATCATTTCATAATAAAAATATTTATATACAGTAATCCTCATTATACTCTGTAATCAGACATTTATGTCAGCAAGTCCAAGTATTATCTTTAATAAAAGCATGTAATGACTGCTCTCGATGTCACACTTAGTGTCAAATATAGAAATTCACCACACTAGTTTCCTTACTTGTCAAGGATTAATTTTACACTATTACACCAGCAAGAGCATGAGACTGTTCACTGTGGCCTTAAATTTCTGTTTGTGGCTGAAGGTCTTCTGCACTTGTTTTAGCACATTCAATTCAATTTTATTTGTATAGCGCTTTTAACAATTGTCATTGTCGCAAAGCAGCTTTACACAGTCAAAAGAATTATTTAAGTTTGTATGGAATGTGAATGTGTAAGAATCAAAATGGTCAGATAGTCCCTGGTGAGTAAGCCGAGGGCGACAGGAACAGGGAAAAACTCCCTGAAATGGTAATTGGAAATAGCACATCTACCTCAAGACATGTTTATGCATGCTGAGATGCTTTTCTGCTCACCAAAGTTGTAAAGACTAATTATATCCATATCACATTTCCCCCCATTCTGATAACTGCTGTTTATGCTACTTCTGTTTCTGTATGACTGCATGCATTGATCAGCTAACAGGTGATTGGCTGATTATATTACACAAACGAGCAGATTTACAAAAGATATGTACATATCAATTGGTGTGAAATATTAAATATTTACAAGCATGCCTAAATATTAAACAAATTTGTTGTTGATATTGCCTGTGATGTTGATACAATTTGTTGTTGAAACTGGCAGTGGTGTCATTATAATTGCCAGTTTAATCGGACTGCTGGCTTTGATGCATTGTCATCAATACTGCATGGGCAAGTGGATAGATAAGCTGTGCTGAGCAGGTGGTGCGGAGCAGACAGAAACAGCAGAGTGTGTTTCAGAGGAGACAGGAAAAAAGTTTTGAGCAAATACATAGGTACTCTCTACTCACCAGGTGGAAGTCAAAAGAGCCTAGTGAAGGCTGCATGCAAGCTGAAATTGGCAACCCTTAATGAACCTCCAGCCCAGGTGAGAATCTCATGTGGGATGAAAGGTGAGGCATAATCACAGAGGTGAAGATTTTAAAGATTTTTATTAATATAAAGAAAACAGAAACAAACTTGAAGCTCTGGCAAAACAACATAAATGAACAGCATAACTAAACAGATAAAATCAACAGAGTGGAACAAACCAAAAAGACCAGATAACGAGAACAGATGCAAGACAAAGGACTGAACTAAGGCAAGACTATTTATAACGAAACTAATTAGCAACCTCGGTTCAGGTGAGAGTTTCTATCACCTGACCTTGGTGCACTCTGGGAAATGCAGTCCAAAACAAAACAAACACAGAAGTCTCTGTGCAGGAAGCACTTTATTGTGCAGACTGCATGGCCAGAAAACAGCTCAAAGTGCTGCTGGTGGAGGCTTGCAGCATTTTGCAAAAAGGACATTTGAGATTATTTGGTCCCAGTTTGTATTTGCTTTTGTCCATGACTCTCCAGTGCATCTGCTTGAGTGTTTGATTGAACCATTCCACTAAGCTGTCTGTTTGGGGATGGTACAATGATGTGTGGATCTGCTTTACACATTAATTTTGTCATTAAAGGCATACCTTGGTTGGTCAGGGGTTCTTTTGGGAGTCCCACTCTGCTAAAGAGCTGTACATGCTTTTTTACAATGTTCTTGGCTGTAACTTGGAGCCGGGGAACGGCCTCCTCCAGATAATGCGTGGCATAGTCGACGATGATTAGTAGATACTCATGTCCTTTTGCTGATTTGAGCAGCAGCCCAACCAGATCCATTCCTATTATCTCTAAAGGCACTCTGATGATGGGCAGTGAAATCAGAGGTGTGGTGGCGGGCTTTGCAGTATTTTAGCACATGAGACAGCAGTGACCAAAGTTGCCATCCCCACGTTGCGCCAGAGAAAGCGATCTTTGATCTTTTTGATCATGCTGTTTATCCCGTGGTGGCCTGGCCAAGCACCTGCACTAAGTGGCCCATCGTAACAAAAAAAAAAAATATATATATATATTATGTGGGAAGCCGAGGGGGTGGGAGGGGGTTATGTAAAGGTGTAGAGTGTGTGTGTGTGTGTGTGTGAAGGACCACGGTGTCAAATTACGCGCGCGCACACACATAATGACTAACAGCAGGCTGATACAGAGAGGGAGAGATAAAATGGATCTTTACCCTCTAATGAGATTTGCTTTTGCTTTATACATGCGCAAACACGTGTGTTATAAGAAACAGAAACACACTTACAAACACAAAATAAAATATGTTTTCACATATTTTCACGTGGTCACAGTGTTAAAGTAAACAGTACAGACGCGCACGGATGTTGATTATACCAGTAAGAGACGAGCACTAAGACCCAGCAGTGGAGACGATTACCCACAATTCCACAGCGCAAGAGAGAAAAAAAACGTTGGCTCAGTTGTGATATATATACTGTATACAGTGGGGGACCACTGCACACCTCACCACCATCGGCAAGACCAAAGAGCTGTCAAAGCAAGTCAGGAACAAGATTTTAGACCTGCACAAGGCTGGA
>JAQMYL010000023.1:37684160-37698932 GCA_030014365.1 Clarias pachynema | reverse complement strand
CCTGCAGGTGCACTTCATCAGATGACGTCACCTGACCAAGGTTATATAAGCCAAAAATTTTGCGTGTTTGATACACATCCGGCAACACAAAAAGATGTTCCCATAGCGTTTTCACGCAGCATCTCATTCCTGCTTTTTCAGGGAGCAGGGTTACAGCAAAGTAACATGAGACATTTTGGACAGAGAGGATAGATGGTTCGAGAGAGAAGTGAAAGAAACCCTTTAAAGAGCTTATACAGGTACATGACATTGTCGCATGATTTTTGTTGATCCTGCCATCTTGCTAGTTGTACTCAAAGCTTCACAGTCGTCATGCAGTCTAGTGCTTGTGCTGAGATCCCAACATTTTGCTCTATATAAGCTGTGAATCACCCAGACAGACACTTTTAACAATGTTAGATGTCAAGGATTTTAATTCATGTGCAATATGCCATAGTTAATATCCTCTATCGAACTGTAAGACTACAATATAATGTAGTAAACTGTAATTTTAGTCTGTGTTCTTCTATGACTAGTAACGGACAGGCAATGTTACTGTAAATGTGTGTAGATTTATATTTAAGCATCTGACTCCAAGAAATTTTATTAATTCTGATGGAATCGAATAACTTTCTGGCTTTCAACCTGTTATGAAGCACTAAATAGCCAAAGGCGGATATAATGCACAACTTTATTTGAGAAAATAGTTTGTGGTTTTTAACTGCTGGCTATTTACAACTTTCAGAAAATAACTTATTTTAAAACAGGCTCACTTGTTTTTACATTTATGTTCAGAAACCACAGCATCCCACACATTTTCATAAATGCTCAGTTTTCTACAAAGTTAATACTCTTTCTCAGATTATACATGTTGGCATTGCCTGCAACACTCCTGTTCCATAAATGTGTCTATATTCCTTGCATCTACAGTTTTTCTTTGTTGTTGAGGAGAACAGGTACAAATCCATAAGCATGTCTTGTCCGGTGCTTACTGCTAATTTAAGAATTTAAAAGTGATATAACTCATTAATAAATGACATGAAGCTTACTTTCAATAACAAAATACAAGCTTTTTAAATTACGTCATGGGTACACAAATTCACAGATTGTCACATGACTGTACCAGTATGTTCATTAAATGCCACTTAGGGACGCTCACTCACCATTAATAATGCTTTATCTTGTGTACAAGGGGTCTGGAGTCTATCCCAGGAGACTGAGGGCATGCATCGGGGGAAATCCTTGATGGGGTACAAGTCCATTGCAGGACACATACACTCATTCACACTGTGGGCAATTTGGAGATGCCAATTAGCCTAATCTGCATGTCTTTGAACTGTGGGAGGAAACGAGAGTACCTGGAGGAAACCCATGGGGAGAACTTCATGCACACAAACCCGAGAAAGAAATCGAATCCTCATCCTTGAGGTGCAAGGCCCCAGTGCTAACCATTAAGCCATTGAGACCTCATGAGATAGAGCCAAATAAGGAACTTTCAAGAACATTTAAAGGGTCTGTGTCACCATTATTTATTTACTATTATATAGTATTTATATACTATATACTATTTAATACTTTTTATACTATTTTTTATCACTTCAAGCAATAAATATGATCCCAGAGGTAAAACTGCTTGTATCAATAAACAGATTACAATGATCACATTGGAAAGATGTTTATTGGATAAATATTTTTTATAGATCAGAACTACACCTTAATTTTTATCACACAGACAAAAATCTCTAAAATAATTAAATTTAAGCCCTAATGGTCATCTTTCACTTGCGCTGGACTGGCTATATAGTAGCATCAACAAACCAGTGTCACTTGCACAAGATCTATACTAAAGTGGAAAACCCTTCCCTCAACAACGTGGGACGTCTCAGACACGTCTCCTGTTTGTCTGCCATTTTCCTGTGCTTCCATTTCCATATTCTCCCTTGCGCAGCTAAAAGGCTAACTGTTATTTGGAAGAAACAGCCCTGAAGGAGTCCCTAACCAACTTTTCTCAAACTGGTTAGAAACGTTCAGACTGTCTGATTAAAATGTTTCAAACCAACAAAAATTCCAGTTCAGTTGCCATGCCTTTATTCCCATATAGGATTCTACTTTCTCCAACCATGGTGTCTTAGATTACCATGCAACCCCATGACCATTACAATGCCTGACTGCTCCTTACTTTCTAAGAAACACTTGTCCTATATATGTCAGGTGATGGATGCCCAAGAGCAGCTCAAGTGCATTGTCATCTCGGAGAATGTAAGTTTCTAACCTGTCTCACACATGTTTAATTGACTGTACTAATTTTCAGGCAAAAGCCCCCTTGATAAAAATTATCATAGTTTGCTATCCTTTGAACACATCTGGTTTTAGAAATGGACAGTCTATTTGTTCTGGTTTCTACTCTTATCCTTCACATGCTATTAAATAAAACTCCAACTGACAGCAAATTCACCTGATTACTAACTGCACACATCAGGACACAATCGCTACTCTGATGGACGATTTTCTTGATTGAATCATTGAATGTGATTTATTTTTAAACTTGATTTTTCACAATGTTATAATTTAGATTGTACATATTCATGAATCTATTAATATTTAAACTTTAATTAAATGATCCATAAGTGTTCTTTAAACAAATACCAAGAAAAAAAATACAGACCTCTTAGCCCTGATTCATATATCCTAAAGCTACCAAAGATTGTGTGCTTTATAAAAACAGGTAGCTTGTCACTGAGGCCCGAGATCATAGCAAAGAAATGTTGGAGATATGGATCTGGTACAGATTTAAAATCAGATAATACTGCAGTACATCCTAAGTGGTACTTTTCCAGCCAAAATTTTTATCATTTTCAACCTCAGCACATTCAACAGAACATGAAGATGAAGTGGGAAGCTGGTATTCTGTTAGAAACAAGCTAGGCAGCTAACTCAGATGAATGATTATATGATGGAACAAGTCATTATTTTTTCAAAACCAATTAAAAAAATAAAATAAAACATGAATAAATGGGGTACTTTTTAAGTTGCACTATGTACAGTGGGAACAAAAAAAATAAAATCTAAATCGCAATTCAGTAATCATTCATTAAGAAAAAAAAAATCTAGATTTTTATGCTATGTAATATCTCCTAGCCCTGGTCCACACTATACAGTGTAAAGATTCTCCCTGCATGTATTTCTTTAGTGTTTTGTGCAATGAATGCCTGTTTGCACTCCTGACCCTTGGTGTAATTCTGAAGTCTGACTGTGTTTTGGATTTGTTTGTGCTTGTCGGTGTTTATACTGACAATATACTTTCCTGTCAAAATGAAGATAACAGGATGTTTAAGTGGAAACAGGTGATTGCAGTTCAAGGCTTTCTAGTCAGTGATGAATAATATCAGATTGCCCTGCTTGGTGCCAAAATTGAGCTGTTGTTAGACACTGTGCGCACCCGAGTGACAGCAATCTATTCCCCAGCTCCACCACTCATCACTCACACAGAGAAGTATATGGGTAAACCTACTCAGAAGCACGGCCACGGCTTTCTACTCCAACATTATGGAGTAATACACTGATCAGACATAACATTATGACCAACCACCTAATGACCTGTGTTCTGATACATTTTCATCACATTATCACACCAGCATTATTCTTTTCAGCAATTTAATCTATAGCAGCTCTTCTGTTGGTTTGGACTACACGGACCAGCCTTCACTCAGCCTGCATCAGTGATCCTTGGCTGCTCATTACTCTGTTGCCAATTCATGGGTTTTCCTTCCTTTGATCACTTTTGATAGGTTGCAGACATCCTAATAGAGCTGAAGCAAAGGTCCGACCTACTCAATATTTAGCAGGTGACTATAATGTTATGGCTCATCAGTGTATTATAATAATAATAATAATAATAATAATACTAACTGAGTTTGTTAGCCATCTTATGAGCAAGACTTTAACCTGGGTGACTGCACTATAGATCCAAGCAGGTGAACACACCAAGTGATTTTTTTTGTCCAATCATATGGTTTGCCATGCTCAAGTTGGTAAAAAAAAATTGAGAGTAACTTCTACAGAAGGAAAAGTGAGCAGCAGCAGAATACACCCTTGAGTTTAGAACACTTGCCACTTGGAAATAAAACAACTTTTAGGGCTCCCTATCACTGCTGGTTTGACCAACACTCAATCACAAAGCCTACTTGTCAGGATGAACAAAAGTCCCTGGATCCACTGATTGAATTCCCGCTGTATTTTAACCACTTACTCTTCAAATGCAAAGTCTCCAACATTTTTGAGAATGACTCATATGATGCATACCCAGTTAAAGGCATGCAGGTTGGGCAGGTAAAACTCCCACGCCATTACTGTGAGCGATGAAGGAAGACTTCTACTTTGACAGCAATGTCAAACAGTATGTTCAGTTCCTTATCATTCACCAACTAGGAATGAATCAGCTCATCTAAATCAATGTCCTCCAGTGAGTCTCTTTAAATATTTTGCCCTCAAGCCTTTTCAATTCATTAAAAAAAAAAAAGCTCCCAGAAGGGGTGTCTCTACCCATACAGCACTGATTGACTATGGTGCAGAGGGAAATTAAATTGACAGAACAATAGCAGAAGTCAAGCCTAACCTTCGGCCACTCTAATACTCTCACAAAATCCAAGTGGTAGATGGAGGTCCAATTGGAAAAAGTTCCATTTCACTCAGTCTCACTCCAACTTCAAGTTAGTGTCCATCATGATCAACATCACTTTCAAATATCGCAATATTCTTGGCTTATGATGCATGTAAAATTAAATTCTTCTCTGCCAACAGTGCTACAGTAGATGCAGCCATTTCTGTTGAGAGCCCCAAGACCACTTAAAAAGTGAAAATTTTCATAGAAAACCAAACCTGTTCAGAAAATGAACCTGCCACCTCATTATGCCATAGAGTTCATTCCCAGAAGCGCACTCCATGGGCCATACACACAGACCCTACTAAGAGACATTCAATGGAACACACCCCAGAGTAGACTATGGGCACTCTAAGAATTATATTATGTTATATGGGCTTTCTTGAACCAACTCAGTGTTCTAATGACATTTACTGTGTACGTAGAATGTTTGAGACAATTTCAACTTTGCCAGTGTTCTGGATTAAAATCATGACAGTATATCCTGAGATAGTGAGAAAGCACTGAAAACCTTGCTTTAATTTTCAATAACCTATTTTTGTGAAGCGGGTTTTCTGCAGTGACAACAATGAAAACAAAATTGCGAAGCAGACTGGACATAAGGAATGCACTTCAGGTTTACTATCATAGATGGGACCGTCTCATCACAGGGAAAAAGACTCACACTGATTCAAGTTCAAAGTTCAAAGGCTTTTATTGTCATTTCAACCATATACAGTTAGTACACAGTGAAACGAAACAACGTNNNAGATTTCAGATATTTATGTAACTTATTTAAAAGTATCTCACACCCTACTCCATTTGATGTCAACCTTTTTTTTTTTTTTTGTCTTTTGTCGTGCTGTTTTGTCTTGTCATTTGTTTTTTGTTTTGGAAGCTCTGTTACTAAAACAAATTCCTTGTACATGCAAGCGTACTTGGCAATAAAACTCTTTCTGATTCTGATTCTTCTGATTCTGATAATTTACAATCAAGTGACTAGTGACTCAACTGTTGTCCTACTGTACATGAGCATTTAGTGAGTGTTCATTCCACCACTTACTCTAAGTGCCTGAACAGAAAAAAATATTTATGAATGGTTTTCCTTATACCCTAGGAGATGGTGAATCAGATCAGCTGAACAGTGCTGGATTTGAAAGAGCATGGTGCAGTGTAAAGTGTGATAAATATTTTTGGGTAATTGGGTGCTGGGTATTTTTGGTCTTTTAGGCAAGCATCAATGGTGTAAATCTGATATCAGCAGCTACAGCAAGTCAGTGTAGGAAGCATATGGGGTTGGTGTGGTAGAACGTAGGGAGGTTAAATGCAAGTTACACAGTTGCATTCTAGATCAGTTCAAGTCCAGCCTTGAATTGAGATTGAGCATAAAAGGAGAACAAAAGAGGACCAAGTACTGAATCTCGTGGAACGCCTGTGGAGAGTCTAGAGTAGATATGTATCGCATCCACCTTTACCTTCAAATCACCTTATATGACTGACCTTTCATGGAGGAAGCAAACCTTTTCCATGCAGTACCACATGTTCAAATACTCATAACAATGAACAGGTTGGTAGACTGTGTGAGACATTTATGAAAGGTAAGTGATGTGGCCTCATGACAGTTTGACTGCTTTAGCAGCAAGTAGCTTCTTAGTGATGGTGCAGTGGATTGTATTCAGTGCATTCAAGGAGATTAGAAAGAGAAAAGAAACAAGTGATATTGGTCTGTAGATGCTGATCTCTGAATGAACCAGAGTGGGATTATTTAAGATGTGAAATACCCTTGCTCTCTTGAATACAGTTGGTTTATGACCAGATATTTTATACTGCAGGTTAAAAATGTACCAGTAAAAGAAAATGAGAATGTCAAGTTTATAGGAATTTGGGTAAGAGTGAAGGTCTGAGAGATTTCCACACTCTTTTTATCATAAAAGATGCAAAAGTATTTATCAGTCAGTGAGGATGGAGCAAGAGGAGCTGGTGAAATTGTAATGGAGAAAAGATGTTCTGGATCTTGTGTGGATCTTGTGCAGACATTTTCAGCCTTCTCTAGTTGAAGACTAGACTGTGTTAGACATCACTTTAGAGTAGAATTAGTGCAGGAAGATATGGTAAGATACAAGATTTCGATTATGGTGTGATTTTCTTCCACTTTCTATTTCACTGTTTTTAGTTTTTCTGGTTGTTGGCTTGCCTTGTCAGATAGGCCATATTTGTCACACCACTCCTATTCACCATCTCATTCTGAGCAGCTTCCAAGAATGGCGATGCTGATGCTTTCTCCTGCATTCACCTGACCACACCACCAGAACTAAAACATCTGTTATTATAATGGGTTCCATGTTAAGTCTGGTTCCTCTCATGATTTCTTCCTATTGTCATCTTAATCCATACATTTTCCTTACATTTTTATAATTTACTTTTGTTATTTTTTTAACTTTTTGTAATGCTTCCTTTAAAACAGCAGAACTTATAGATAATCATGCATTGTTATGCTATAGATTGACATAGGATATTAAATTTCAGTAACCATTAGCCTTTTCCTTGGGCTACCACTCTTGAATTGGGTCAATCAATGAGTAGGCAGATGTCTGTTGTCCTTTTGTGCTCCCAGATAAGAAGTACTCCTGACCAAGGGAATTGGACCTGCTTCTCACAATGGGCAGAGTATTCTCAGAGGAAGTTGGCCACCAAGCTTAAAGCTCTTTAGTGCATCCACAATTAGCAGCCACCCCATTCCATTGCAATGCCAACCCCATGGACACTTTAATTCTGTAGTCAACAAACAGTTCATGTGGAATAAGCATAAGTGTGGAAGTCTACATATCAACATCTACAACAAGTGGCCCAAAGCAGCAGAGCTCACAGACTGACACAAGACCAGAACATCCTGATACCAGCCCAAGCATCAGCCTACAGGAAGATCAACTTTATTAGCTATAGAGAATTTTGGCCATAAAATTATGTATCTTACTGCTCCATGGTCCCCTGTTTTTTGTCCTAAACTTGCATTACTGTCAATGTGGTGGTTCACATATTTTCCCTGTTTCTGTATGCTTTTCTACTTTTCTACTGTTTTTTTCTTTTCTTTTTCTTTTTTTTTATTCTCATATCCCTTTTACTGTATGCCAGTGGACGGACTGGCTATGCTAAAGTGCCCCAGGTTTGTGATTGAGTTTGTGAATGTACATGTGCATGGTCATGTAATTATGTAAATTTGAATGCAAAAAATAATCAGTCCTGGTCTTTGTGCATGTTGCTCATTTAAACTATGCCATGTTTTTGTCATGTAGTATATAGGAATTTATAGGAAAGTTAAAGTACTGTCAGTATTGTCTGAAAGATGCACAAGTACATGAAAATTTGCACTTTTGTGTGATGGCTGCTTAATTGTAAATGAAGAGAAAAATATTGCAGTTGCAGATTTTCCTCTCAGCATGTGCAATTATGCTCAGACTTAATTTATTTGAAACTCCTCTCACCTTCCTCTTTCGTAAAGGTTAAAAGTGTGAAAGCATGTGCTTCACACATCTTTCATCTAATCCTTTGACCTGCTCTTTTGCAGATGACTCACTTGTGAAACATTGTTCATTCCATTTAAATTAACTTTAATTTCCAGGAAATCATTATTGGAATCAAATCCTGTCATAACTAAATATATAAAGCTCCCTATATAACAGTTACTACATGGATATGGTCACCTAACTGAAATATTCTGGTTGGAATAGTGTAATAACTATGAAATAGTGCATAACTATGTAATATATGTTATAAATTAAAATAACATTATTGTATTATTCTGTATATATTGTGTAATGCATATAAGGCAGACGAAGGATTTTGCCCCAAGATTATTTTTAGTTTAATGAATCAATTAAAACTCAATTAAAAATTATTTCCTCTTCCCAAACATTTACAACATTTAGGGGATGCCCTTATGCAGACCAACTTAAGTTTTTATCTCATTGGATTAGAAGGTCCCTTCTGGACCGTAGCCCAATGCCCTAACTTACGCCAATCTGATCGAGCACCCATGGGATGGAGACCCCACCCTACAAAAATCGTTTCTGCAGGAAGAACTGACCAATGTTATTTTTTTCTTTCATTCTTCAATCTGGTCACCACTACAGCATTCAGTTTCTTGCATCATTTTAAATTTGTTTATGAAATGCAAGGCTGTGGAGCTCGCCCAACCCTACTCCCCACCTTCCCCTCCCTGTCAGGTAACCCTAATCCTTTCACTTTTTAATGTTTAACTTTGTAATTTTTTTCAAAAAACTTTCTTTGTAATTTTTTCAAAAAACTTTCTTTTCCAAAGCAGACCAGATCAAAAAGCTGATTGGTGTCCAGTTGTCTGGCTCAATAGGCAGGTCGGTTCCACTAAAGAAAGCTCACTTTCACTTCTCCATCATTTCATTTGGCATTTCAAAAAAAGAAAAAAAAATGTTTTGGCAGCTTTTCTCACGGATTTAAAAACTACAAAATGCTATTTCCTGAATAGATGTACACTTTATTCCAGTCAGCTATGAAACATCTCACACATATTTGCCTGCTCTGGGATTTCCTTCCAGGCTTAGAATATTCCGTCCTTCTGATCCACAGCAGCACTCACATGCATCATGTCTGCATTTTTCCTAAAATGTCACGCAGGAGAAAGAATGAGATAGAAAGAGCAATAAATACAAAATGACTTGGAAGAATGAAATCTTGCTTTAATCCATTCTTATTTGATTTCCCATCTCCTGTCTCCATCTGCTTTTGGATGAAATTTGTCTTCCTGCCTTCACAGTAGGACAGAAACAAAGGCAGCTGTGGCAATACAGAAGCAAAACCTCACAATTAGTGTAAATCTTCAGCTACTTTCAATTTTAGTCTTAGACTTAGTCCCAGGATAAATGTCCCTATAGTGAATGAATAATATTTAGTGAATCTAAATTTTTAGTTGACTTACAGTATGGGGATTTTAGTCTAGTTTTAGTCAAAAGAAACATAACATTTTAGAAATAAGATTATTATTATTAATTAACCCTACAATCAAACTAGTCTAGACAAAGTCTTTGTCTAGATTAGTTTTAGTCTTTTGTTTTTCAGAAAATATTTATATGAACATTTAAAATGTGTCTTTTCATCTGATGTTTTCTGCTAATTATATTTTAAACCATTACAACTGCTGCAGGTACTCTGTTTTTTAACTACAAAACAATAGGAGCAGTATGTATAATACAGTGTTTTGAAACTTTTTTAATCAGTTCTTTTTAAAGAAAGAAATATGAATTTACACACTTGGGATACTGTAAGGGTTAACCCCTAGAGGGCGCCAAAGCGCCCATTGGTTTGTTTAGTTTTAGTTTTTGTGTAATTTCAGTTTGGACTTCAGTTCCCATGATGCACCTCGGTCAGGTGACGGCAGCGTGCACCTGAACCGAGGAAGGGCAATTAAGTTTATTATAAATAGCCAGTTTCAGTTAAAGACTTTGTGTTGCATTAGTTGTCGTTAAGGTTTGTGTTGGTGATGTTTATTTAAGTATTTAAGTGTTATTAAAGACTACTAGGTGCTCAAGTAAAGAGCTTATGTTTTGTTTTATGGTTTACTTGAATAAACATAATTATTGAACCGCCAGCTCGCCTCCTGCATTTATGCCACAAAACCGCCGACACACACCGAAGGTTCGTGACAGATACTGTAGCTCCTACGGGTCACAATCATTTGCTAGCTCATTAGCTTAATGTTTTTGGCAATGGTTTATCAATAAAATAAAATAAAATAAAATACATTATATATAACAAAACATAATTACCACAAAGAGGCTGTAAAACTACCTTTAGATTTTTATGGTATGCCTTGATGTGTCTCTTCCGGTTTGTGGTATTTTTCCCAGCAATTGTGTTTCCCACAGTTTCCCCTCCGATATTACTTCACACCAGCTTTTTTCCTCCAGTTTAATATGAAGAAAATGGGCCCAAATATCGGATCTTCTTTTTGGCCTGAGTAATACTGCTGTGATGATAGAGTTAAAGATGACTGAACTTGTAACATCCCGTCAAACTTCGCCTGATACGCCGCGTGCCGTGACCCGGGAAACACAGCTGCTCATCTCATAATGAATGAGCATCGTATCGCAGTGGATTGTGATGAAAATTAAACGTTGATGAAAATAAAAACAGATGTTTTATTAGTTTTTATTTTTTTAGACCACATTTCAGTCTCATCTATTGTCGTCAACAGTATTTCATGCTGATTTCGTAACTTTCACTGTTTATTGATATCTGCGACATGTCGTCATTGTCTTGTCTTAGTCACAGTAAAAAAGGTCCCAAGTTTTTGTTGACGAAATTAACACTACTTATAACATACAGCTCTGGAAACGCTGGAATTTACTCCAGAAAATGTCTGGAATGTCATCACGAGGAAGATGGATGGTTACAAACAATCAAACAAAGCTGAGCTATTTGTTTTTTGCAAAAAAAAAAAGAAAAACAATATTACAGTTACCCAACAGCAATGTGAAAAACTGGTGGAGAGCCAAAACACATTTAAGCTGTAATTGCAAATGGGGGTTGTTTCTCCAAATACTGATTTCTTAATGTCATTTAGCCAAAGCATTAACGCAATTTGCTTATGAATTCTTTACATTTTGTTTTATCTGGGTTATTAAAGCTCTGCAAATGCTGCATGAACTTGGGTTATTTTTATGTGTTGTGATGATGTCATTTCCTTTAAATATACACTGTAAATAACAATAGTTATGTTTAAAAGTTAGGAGAAATGTCAGCAGTTCACAAAACAATTAAACAAAACGGTTCATCTCGCCAACACATGCACCTGTAAGAAGAAAAATAACATTATATAGTTAATTCAATTTCTCATTAATTTCAAATCCCTAGCTTGAATAAGTCCTATGTACATTAAGCCTAATTGGGATGGATTTTTTTTGGAGCACCTTATATTTATTTATATAAGGCAGTGAGGGAACTGGCCAGGTACCTAAACCCCAAAAAGTTCATAATGACATTGCAGGACGTTCATAAGACTAAGTTGATCGAGCAGCTGAACGGCGAGATCGCGGCTCTCCGTAGCAGCGTCCAAGATGTCGCGGCCTTGCGCCGCGAGGTGGCAGAGCTGTGGCGGGAGAACGCGGCTCTCCGCGAGGCTGCTCCTCTTCCTGCTAGCCTGCTGCGCCGCAACCTTCCCCTCCTTCTGATGTGTATTTAGCCTTACTGGATAAATGGAATGGCACAGATGGGAAGCGTAGTGTTTTTCTAACCGCACTGGATCCACCAGATACTCCACCAGATACTCCACAGACCGGTTACGCATTGCCCTTCTCGTCTCGTTGCTATCCGGGCAGGCAGCTGAGTGGTTCACACAGGAGCTGGGGAACCCATGCAATTAGGACGTGCCTCCTTGACTGCTGCAGAATGGGAACAGCGATTTAGAGAGGGGCTCTGCGCCTACTGTGGGTCAGCGGCGCACCACCGAGCAATCTGCCCTCTCCGGCCGGGAGACGCCCAGCCCCGGTGAGAAATGAGAGCGACTCACCGGGTCACCTCCAACTCCACCACGACCAACATCTCCCGTCTTACGGTCCAACTATGCCTCCAGTTTGGCCACAAACGGGTCAGAAGTACGGCGTTCATCGACTCCGGTGCTGCAGGTAACCTCATTGACTCCTCTTATGCCAAAAAACTGGGGGTAAAAGTCGAGGCGTTATCCCAGCCCGTTCAGATCACATCTGTCGACGGTCGGCCCATTTCATCCAGTCCCATCACTACTCAGACCCAACCCGTCACCCTCAACATCGACCAGCACCAAGAGCAGATCCGAATTCCACCTCACGTCCATATCCTCTCCACCCATCATCCTTGGACACGCCTGGCTGCTTCAACATGACCCTCTCATTTTCTGAACCCAAAAATCGGATTCTGCAATGGGACCCGACCTGCACCAAACTTTGCCTACAGGCTTCGGCTGGGACGTGCTCTAGGGAGTCCGAGGCCCCCGACGTCGACACCAACACCATCCCCACCACCTATCGAGACCTGGCTGATGTCTTCTGCAAGAGACGTGCTACACACCTTCCTCCTCACCGCCCATACGATCTGGCTATCGACCTTCAGCCGGGCACGGTCCCACCCCGCGGCCATCTCTACTCTTTATCCACCACGGAGACGCAGGCGATGGAGGTGTATGTATCCAACGCTCTCCGCCAAGGCACCATCCGGCCGTCCTCCTCGCCTGCTACTGCGGGGTGTGAACTTCGCCCATGTGTCGACTATTGGGGGCTCAACAATATCACCATCAAAAACCGACATCCACTGCCTCTCACCAGCTCAGCCCTGGACGCCCTCTCTGGTGCCACCATATTCACTAAGTTGGAACTCAGGAGCGCCTACAGCTTGGTGCGCATCAGAGAGGGTGATGAGTGGAAGACGGCCTTCATTACCACTACTGGACATTACAAAAGTTTGGTCATTCCCTTCGGACTCTGCAATGCCCCTGCAGCCTTCCAGCAGTTTATAAACGATGTTCTCCGGGACATGCTAGGCCGGTGGGCATTTGTTTATCTGGATGACATTCTTATTTACTCACGAACAGTCAACGAGCACGTCCAGGGAGCCATTCATCATCTGGACCGATCACTAAAACCTTATCACCATCCGGAATCTGAAGCAACTTAACCCAAGGCAGGCACGGTGGGCTCTGTTTTTTAAACATTATAATTTCCATCTTTCATACCGTCCGGGGTCCAAAAACACCAAGGCAGACGCCCTCTCCCGACAGCACAAGGAAGACGTCCTCCGGGTGGACCCCGCGCCTGTCCTCCCACCATCCAAAATCATTGCACCAGTCCATTGGTAATTGGAAACGAGAGTTCACCAGGCACAGGCCGCGGAGACCAAGCTGGCAGGTGTGCCACCCGGATGACTCTACGTACCCAACGTCATAAGAGCAGAGATTTTCCAGTGAGATTTTCGACTCCTCTATCTGGACACCCCAGGGCTCGGCGCACCCTCCTATTCATCCAGCACACCTTCTGGTGGCCATCCATGGCAAAGGATGTGGACGAGTTCGCCCAGGCGTGCCCAGTGTGCGCCAGGGCCAAGGACACCAACCAGTCAGCGCCAGGGGATTTCAACCACTTCCTGTTCCTCACCGGCCCTGGACGCACATTGCCGTCGATTTCATCACGGGCCTGCCGGCCTCCGAGGGAAAGAACACCATCCTGACCATCGGTTCTCCAAGGCCGTGCACCTGGTGGCTCTTGCCAGACTTCCGTCAGCTAAGGAGACAGCCGAGCTGATATTAGAACACGTAGTCCGCCTTCATGGGTTCCCAAAAGACATCGTCTCGGAGAGGGGGCCCCGGTTCTGGAAGGCCTTCTGTGGTCTGATCAATTCCACCTGTAGTCTGTCATCCGGATATCACCCCCAGACTAATGGTCAGATGGAACGGACCAACAAACAACTGGAGCACTACCTGAGATGTTTCGTCGCCAATTGTCAGCGCTCCTGGGCCCGCTACCTCATCTGGGCTGAACTGTCTCACAACCTCCACGTATCATCCGCCACCAACCTGAGCCCATTTGAGGTATGCCACGGTTTCCAACCTTCGATGTTCAATCACCAAGAACCGGAGGTTGATGTACCGTCGGCCCAACAGTTGGTCTGTAGGTGTCGACGGCTGTGGAACCAAGCTAACACTGCCATCCAATGTGCCAACACCCGTTACATCACCCTCCGGGACGACTGTACAACAGTCTGTACAACGTAGGTGACAAAGTACGGCTGTCGACAAGAAATCTACAACTTCACACAGAATCAAGAAAACTCTCACCCAGGTACATCGGTCCTTACCGTATCACCCTCCGGATGAATCCTGTCACCTACCGGCTCCAGCTGCCTGCGGCACTGCCTGCTGTTAATTACTTGCCATGGTTCTAGAAGCTTATACTCTTTATTGTTTCAATTTCAATTCCGGCATCGATCTGGGGCAATTTTACTTCACTGAGATATGGCCACTGATCAATGTCGTGCTGTTGTGGAATGTTTTCCGCTGAAACTGGGATGCTCTTTTGCGTAAACACTTTGGGAAGTTCAACAAAGGTGTTTTCTTCCAGACCACTAATCTCCAAATCAGTGAGCACATAGCTTTC
>JAQMYL010000023.1:37610353-37624928 GCA_030014365.1 Clarias pachynema | reverse complement strand
CAAGCACTCTGCCTCATACATCTGGCAAACTTAAAGTTTAGCGGGGATTTCCCATACCATATTTGTCCGGATACAGCGCTTTTTATGCAGTGTACTATAATATGTTTTACATTCGCCAGACCTAAAATGCCAGAACATTTTACATTCGCCAGAAGCAGTAGTAGTTTAGCAGTGCTAGGATTTGAACTGACAACCTACTGATCAGAAATTTTATGTCTTGTAATACATATACAGAAACCATAAACCATTTCCATGACTTTGCCATATTGGATTCTTGGCGAATAAAGCATGTCAATTCAACACGTCAGCAATTCATCCATTAATAACAATTTGTTATACAGTACATTGTTGTTGTTGTTTTTTTATTATTTAATTTTTTTAAAAAGCATGATGGCAGGAGGGAATGGCTAATGCACCAATTGAGGTGGTGTGACTTAGCATGATAAAGCAGTTATTGAAGATGAATTAATTAATTAAATAAACACAGTAATAACATATGAGGCATAGTGGCAAGCACTATCATCTTGCACCTCCAGGTTCCGGGTTCGAGTCCCGCCTTAAGTCTGTGTGCATGTTCTCCCCATCCTTGGGAGGTACTGTGTGTGTGTCATGCCCTCAGTCTCATGGGATAGGCTCCAGGCCCTCTGTAACCCTGTATACAGGATAACGCAGTATACTGTAGATGATGAGTGAGTTAGTTATTTGTGTGAGCATGTAGCAAAATAATAATAATAATAATGTAACCTCACTGATCAATTCTTAGAAAGTGTGACAGCTGGAAATGTTTCCAAAGTGCATCTTTAAGACCTCGGGTACCTAAAGCACCCACATGCCAACATCAGACGGCAGCTCAGTGGTTAAGGCTTTGGGCAATTTACTGTAGGAAGAAAGTTTTGAAGTTGACACTGTGTGGGTACATCCCCTCGTCTTTATTTACTTAAGAATAAATTTCACCCTGAGCTTTATCTCAAAGTGTTATCATAAGAAAAAAAAAGTTTGTTGTACTGTAGGGTTAGAAGCTGCTTCGTGGAATTGTATAATGTGCAAATTAGAATCCAAGCTGAGAGTACACTAGGTATTGGTAAACAAGGTACATGATGCTACGTTTGTTCTGAAAGATACACAGTATAAAGCTTTTTTTTCTCAGTAGCAGGAGGCCACCTCTTCAGACCCCACAAGCATAAATCTGTCCAAATTACCAAATTATTCCCATATCCTTGCTGAGAAATCACACGCTGCCTTTGTATTCATAAGGCAAACTGTTCTAATGAGGACTTCTACTGAGACCTAATAAGATATTGCTTTCTCCACTCAATTTGAAACAAATTTGCAGCTAGAAGCAAGTAAAAAATAACCTAATAGCAGTCACAATGGTTTAAAAAAAAAAAAAAAAACATCAATCTTTATCGCCTCAACAAATGGTTCTTAAGAGTTTTGTCAGATCTAGGTTTGAGACATTTTCAAATTATCTGGGCATCCTGCAGAAACACACACACCATCACCTATTATCAGAGGTGAGAAATATTCACAGAACTCAGGCGCTCCAGATGCCTCCAAATATTTTTTGCTGAACGGATTCCCAGTTCCTAATTTCTAATTTATTTCTGGCTTCTGCTGGTCGAGTATCCGTTCAGCAAAAAATTTTCAAGGCATAGAAGCTGTTGCACAAAACGACTGCTTTTCGATTCGCAATTATGAAGGTGTTATCAGGGCCAGTGTGAGGAGGATACAGTTGAAATTGATATTTATGAATGAACAAATCAGCAACCCAATCAAACATGGATAAACGCCAACTCGGCGATCAAGAAACATGCCAGAGTTTAGACAGAACAGACGGAATCAGACTCAAAGTTGATAAGGCAAAACAAGGCCATGCAAAACCAGGGCAGGATAACCAGTGGCTTAGTAATGACAGGATACTGATCACAGATTGTACACTTCACAAACTGTGAACGCTCTTATAGCATAGCGTAAGGAAGTAACGACAGGTAAACATGTGGACTATAATCTTGGACATATTGTATTATTAAATGTTTAGTAACTCTTTGTTGTATCCTGGAGAATTTCAGATTTTTTTTCAGCTGTCTTAATTTATTTCCTGTAAATTAAATTCTAGTGCTAACTCCTTGATTTATCTCATTTAGTCTGGAACAATATTCTGTAAATGAGTAAGCAATCAGATGTTTGCACAGACAGCATTCAGAAGTCTGCATTATCCAGAGTAACTCATATGAGCCTGATAAAGTCTGATAACAGTGTTATGTTATCGCTGAAAACAGTAACAAAATTTGTGTAGCAATGAAGACAGATGTCAAATAAAAATGAATAGCACATAAAAGTTTAATATGAATCACTGTGGTTTTCTTGCAGCTTAACTTCATTCTGTTTGTCAATATTGTGCGAGTTCTGGCCACCAAGATCCGTGAGACGAACGCAGGAAGATACGACACGCGCAAGCAATACAGGTAAAAGAGCGATGTTTGAGGATCTGTGATGACATTTCTCATGAATGTGTAAATGCATAAAAACAGTATGGTGCTAAGTCTCTTATCTTATCTTATCTTATCTTATCTAAATATCTGGGTGCAAGATAATTAGACAGACTTTTCTTGATTTCCAATATAAAGTAACCAGTCTCGTCTAGATTAAAACATGTCATAGTTTAATTGGTACAGGTTCATCATATCATTGTGAGGTTGTGGATAACTGTTCATGGCAATTTAATTGGCTTGACTGTCTGTTTGGGAGGGACTGTATTTTTTTACTTTCTTCTCAGTGTGACGCTAACTAATGGAGGCTGCTTGTAAGCTCATTTATATTCAGAGCAGGCAATCAATGTGGTTCTTTAAGCTCCATTTATCCTGTGATGTTGCATAAGTTGCTATTTAAACCTCTGTTCATGTTGGTGTTCATGAAGTTCATAAGAAGCATGTTTACCAAATAAATAATGAATTCATCTAAAAATATATATTATACAGTATATAATACTTGAATGTTGTCTTTTGTTGGTTGATTTAATTAATTACGTTTGTCAATTCAAGATTCACTCACAATTTATAATTATTTAGGTAAACTTACAGTACAAACATTAACTGGTGTAAAACTGATTGCTGAATTAAAAATACACAAAAGCTTCTGGAGAAAATATAAACTGCTTGCACGGTCTGCAAATACTCGCATTTTATGAGAGCATTGCTTGTCTACTTTTGAGTTTATGGGCGAGTAGAGAAATAATCAGTGGGCTATCTACAGGACTGGAGTGTGGTGCAGAAGATTGGCAGAAGACAGACATATTTAATAGGTTTTAATACTTCAAAACATGTAGGACACACAGTTGCTTGAGATCAATCAGACAATAAACATTAGTGCTCTACAGTAATTGTCTTACCTAAATGTTTAGGTTTAGTGTAGTGTTTAAAGATAAACCTTTGTTCCAGTCTAGTGTGGGCAGTTTAGTGTAAAAGCTTTTTTCCCCCTTAAATATGTCCAACAATATGTTTATCTTTTTATCAATCCTGACAGATTCTGTAAGTTTTATTAACTAAAAAAATCCTCACACCAGATTATATCAACCAGTTTTCCCCCAGGTGTAACACTGGGAGACCCTTTAGGTCCATCTTAGGACAAATCCACATGAGCCTGTCACTGAGAAGTGACTCCAATTTGGCAATTTAACATAAAGACCAGGGCCTGTATTTACAAAGCTTCTTAGAATTCTCTCAGAGAGCTCCTATCTTAGCTTAAAAAGTTCAAGCTGGGAGTCCTAGACTAAAAGTGATTAAGGAAACCTTACAGAGCAACTAAGTAAGGTAAGTACAAAAAAAAATACCTTCAACTTAGTGAGGTGTGGTTGACCCTGTTGCTAGGGATGACGCAGCAATTCAAGACTGTGATTGGTTGATGTAAAAAATCTGTCTTAAAATGCGCTCTTTATGAAAATAGAATACATGATAATAGAACAGACTGTAAAATCATAATGTTTGTATATAAAGAAATTGTATAATCATAACTGCAGGCTAGTTTATGCAAAGTTTCTGTTATAGGCTAAATATCTTAAAGATAATTAAACAGACAAATGTTGAAAATGTGTCTACTTTTGAAGCAAGCAATTTCCACGCAGTAGTTACTATATTTAAGTTCCTACATTTATTTACCATAATTATTTTATTACTTGAAATCCATTTCATATTGAGATGGCTCAGTTTTACAAATTTACATAATTACATGACCGTCTATTTAAGTTACACTTTTGGATGGTATGTAGCCAACAATCAAATAGATGGAAGGAAGTATAGATGGATGAAAGAAAAGCAGAGCCATGAAGAAGAGAAGAGCCATGTCTTTCCCAATTCACAAAGAAACAATCAGCTGAAATCATTACAAGAGATAAATGGACAATCAGTGGAAATGGGATGGGATGCACTTGAGATTAAGATTAAGTGTCAAAGCAAAGGGTCTAGTTAAATCCATTTAGAGTAATGTTCTATTAAAAACAAAAATTATAGATAAAAAAAAAAACAGTAAGTAATAAAAATATATAATGTGTTCATAACATATTAAACTCTATCTAGATGGAAATAAATGGCATAAATAATATAAGCTGTTAGAAGAATTTAATGTAGGGAAGTAAGATTTTGGGCTAGTAGAAAAAAAGGATTTATAACACAAGAATGAAAAATTATCATGTCTACCAGTTATCTGTCATTCATTTTATATATATATATATATATATATACATTTTGTTTTCCACTTTGCCCAAGTGACCTTATAGCACTTTCTTTTTTTCAGTCCAAGACAGAAGAGACTTTTTTTTTTCCTGTCATCAGGAAGGCATGATATATCGATTTATTGGACTTGGACTGCTTGCTGATGGTCGGATAGTAAAACTAATTTTAAACTGTCGTGTCATTCTGAGCTACTGTTTCATTTAACAGAAGGATGGGAACTATGGGAGGATGAAAGACATTGATTCATACATGAATAATGAGACAATGAGAGAAAAAGGTGTGGAACATGACAGAGGTTCAGAGATATACAGACGTCTTGAAATAACTAACCGGAAATTCAAACATTCTCAGTTATTCAATGGATACTATATTAAAAGGAAAAAATGAGCTTCAGTTTATCTAGTTGAAATTTTCCTTTTCAATCCCCCTGCTGAAAAATCTAGCTTGGTCTGACCAGCTTGCAGTTGCTAAGTGCTACGAGAAATGAAGTAGTTCCACAGACTAGTGCTTTTAAGAAAACACAACAATGAGGCAATTAGTAAAATGACAAAAAATAAATAAATAAATAAGCCTAGACTACAGCTTCATTGTTTGATTATGAGAACAGCTTACACATTTCTTAGCAGCATGTCTGTCAGCTTGATAAATGGTTATGCTTTGATTTCTAGTTTTATCCAGTAGGAAAAAAAAGTATATAGGTAAATGATTAAATATATCTGAACTTTAGTTTTTAAACTGTTTTTGAGACAATTTAATACTTTTTAAAAGTTCTTAATTAACCCTCTTGTTCCCATTCCCTCAGAAACAGCCTAAAATGACATGACATTATACTGTGATGTGTTCATATGGACAGACAAAACTTGTATCTGTTTGTTTTCGTCTTCTCCCCAGTTCCCTAAAAAAAAGTTTAAGGAAGAAACAATGTGGAGATTAAATTTTTTATTTATTTATTCATAGTTTACACGGGAGGTCCTTTAAGTAGTTTAAAATTCTTACTGGTACTATATCGCCAAAGGATGAGGTGATTAAACCATAGAGGTGGGGGACATTCCTGTAAATATCATACGTTTCTCTTTATGTCTCTACTTTTTCTGCTTTAGAATAGCCTCAGCTAATTAACTGTTCCAGGAATAAATCCTCCCATAGGGGGGAAAAACCCTTTCTGCTCCAGACCTGAATCCTTTATGTTAAATGGAAATAGTGCACTATATATGTTCCACCCAGTGCGTGGGTTATTGAGAGGGATTGGGGATTCAGCCTTGTTTTAGAAGCTAGTAATCTTTGCAGCTCACTTTAACAAAGCATTGAACAAAGCATTGAGGATGAAGGATGAGGATGAGGATAAGGATAATGTTAACTAGCAATAATGAAAGATCAAAACATAACATGTTCAGAGTTGAGAGGCTAGTCAGAAATGCTTAGAAGCAATTCATTTCTTAATTCTTAAACAACAAAGTGTTGTGTAAGGTGGTATAAAGTTATCGGATGTGTTTTCTTACTGAAAGTGAATCTGTGACTGCTTTTGAATGTGTGTTTTGGCATGCAGGTGCTCGCTCCTCTTACTCTTACTGTGTCCCGCAACTGAATCTTTCAGTGGTATGCAAAAATGGACCCGTACCGGCCTACTTTCACCCATGTCTGTGTATTTGCTATAAGAAAAAAACACGCAGGAGAAAATTCTCACCTTTGCTTAAAGTTATGCAAATAAACTTTAGTTTAGTTAATGTTGATGGCAGAATGTCGTAAACTAGACGCTTCCTCTAGGCATTGACAGAATACTGCAACTCTTAATTTATTGTCAAAAACCGGAGGATTAATATTTCTACTGATTTATTATTGTGGTTATGCCTTAATGTTAAACACATTCTAAAAAAAAAATTTGTAATTCTAAAATAAGTTTAGCTTTATTTAGTTTTAGATTACCACCATATAAGCTTTTAAATACAGCTGTATATAAGAAAATAATATTCTGTCTTGAAATGCCTATCTCGTAATGACAGGCATTTATTTATTTGTTTCTTTGTTGCTGTTGTTTTTTTTAATTGTTATTCCATCCCATTTACTAGTTAATCATCTTATCACGGGGGGCTATTATTATTATTATTATTATTATTATTATTATTATTATTATGGACAAATATTACTAGCATTGTTCTTTTTTTGATGCTTAAATAATACAAACAACTTAGAAATTCCTTGGCATTTTGCAGAGAGAAGGACTCCATGGTGACGAGTCGGGGCAACATGCAGTATAGAGGTCATTTTTTTTGTATAAAATGCAACATATCTGATAGTACGCTTTCAACCAAGCCATTAATCTATAGTAAGTGTGTTACAGTATGTTGACGCAGTTTTTTTTAATTTTTTTTTTACTTGGGCTCAGACCCTGCTCCTGTTCTTTTAAAAGAAATAGGGCACCCAATACTCTAGATAATAACTTCCAACCATATCTGCAGTCATAAATAAACACTGCAGTTCAATTTGTACAAAAACTGGCAGTTTACTCATATATCAGGTGAATAATCTGAAAGTGAAATCATAATTTTATAGTCCAAGATATTTAAAATAATAATAAACATAATACATAAATTCAATTTAGTTACACACAACCATTCAAGAAACACCAGAGGAATTACTGTCAGTTTTCCTCCTGATGAAATAAATGCATGGAAGTGTAAGACATTATGTGATGTGATCATGTCATGCTGAAACACAATCCTTGTTTTTTTTATTGAACTTGTAATTATCAAGTTGATATTTAGTTTTAAGTGTATATTTGCATGTGCAGTATGCATTGTTGAAACAGGATGCAAATTTAATTTTAATATAGCGAAGTTCCATAATAGGATAGTGCAAATATAAATACAAAAAACAGCGAGAGAACTAAAACTTTTGCAAGGACACAGGCTAGATAATTTTGATTCATACATATTTTCTTTTAGTTCTGTAAAGCTGTTTTGTGACAATGACCAATGTTAATAGCGCCATACAAATGAAATTGAATAGAATAGATGCTAATCCCAGGGGTAAAGCTAACACAAAATCAAATCAAATCAAATTTTAATTTTATCTGTTATATACACATATGATATGAAGTGAAATGCTTATACGACAGAGGACCTAAAATTTAAAATAAGAAAAATAAGAGTTTTCAATAAGAATATAAAATATGAAATAAGAGTTTTTTTTTTCTTTTACAAATTATAAATATGGAAAAACTTTTAGCTATAATTTTTTTTATTTACAGTATGTTAAATAATAAAATTATATAATTAAATAAAATAAAATTCGAGTGGAATATAGAAGACATAAGCAAGACAATATGCAGAATAATGTGCAAAGTCACAGAGCAATTTTCTGTGGTGTGAAAAATGTACAAATGTGTGTTATATGTAACGTGTGATGTGCATCATGATAAGAAGTGAGATTGTTTTGTCCTATGTGGAGTTCTGGTTGAGAGTCTGTATAGCCTGTGGGAAGAAGCTTCTCCTCAGTCTCTCAATGTTGGCCTTCAGGGAAACCGCAACAGAGAGAACAGTCCATTGTTGGGGTGGCTTTGTGATCTTTCTGGCCTTTAGCCCAGCAACGCTTGCTATAGATTGAGTGCAGGTCAGGGAACTCGATGCGAATGAGGCGCTCAGCTAATCGCACCACCCTCTGAAGAGCTCGTCTGTCCTGCAAGGTGCTGTTCCCAATCCAGCTTGCGATGTTTCCCATCAGCATCCTTTCTACTGTGCAGGAGTAAAAGTTCCTAAGCACAGTCTAAAGTCTCTCAAGCGTCTGAGGTGGCCTTTTTCACCACTGTGTTGATGTGACAGGACCGTGAAAGGTTCTGCGTGATGTGTACACCAAAGTATCTGAAGCTGTCCACTCTGTCCACTGGGCTCTCTTTGATCACGGGGGTCTGGTAGTTCCTCTCCTGCTTTGTACTGAAGTCCACTGTCAGCTCCTTGCTGACATTTAGAAGGAGGTTGGTCCTCTAGCACCAGTTCTCATGATTTATGTTTTCTAAGATAACAAAGATTAGAAGCTGAATACACCAGGAAATAGAACCAGTGCAATGGTGACAACATCATAATGCTAAAGCAAAACTAAACTGAAACACTGGCTGCATTTCATTCCACAGTGTACTTTACAGTGTGCTAGATGTAATGCTATCATTACATCTAGTCCCTGCTCCCTGGTACATTACATCTACTCCCTGCTCACTGCGCAGGGAATGTCAGTTAAGGACATTTCCCTTGACAAAATTCTATCATGTCACTAACACAGACTCCATGCCTTATTCTGGTAACACTGGATACAGTACCTGTTATCTCTGCCGTGGAAATTTCTCACTACTGAAATAAAATATTGAATAATTACTGAACCAAAAAACAGCTACATTACAAAATGTATGCTATTGAAATGTGTATAACTTATGAGTAAATTAATTGATTAATTTGTACTATTAATGTACTGAGAAATTATTATTGTGCATTTTTGCAGATTACTAACCTATATAATAGTAAGGATTTATTGATTACATTGATTTTTAATTACATAAAAACATTATAGATTAAAATATTATAGTTTTTATAATATTAGTAGTTATTATTATAATATAATATGATAGTTAAAATATGATATGAATTACTAATATTCATATTATGTCATCCTCAGTAATACTGATGGATAATGTCCGCTCCGGGGAAGTGATGAACCATTTCTCACTTGTTCCCTACACCGTTCACGGTTCCCTTTGAGCTGAGAAGTTTAACTTCCTGTGCTTAAAACTTGTACTTAACATGGCTGAATACCCTGTGCAGTCCACTTCTCAGTGAAGTACAGTACATGCCTACCAGAACACAGCTACAGAACACAACTAATCAGAAAGTGATAAGGAGCAGGTGAAGCAATTAAGACAGATGTGCAGGTCTGATCAACATTCCACTACATTTTGAATGTTGAATGAGTGTATTGCATACAGATATAAAAGATCTGAATTTTTTTTGTGTGTTATTATTTTGGGCACATTATATTTGTCAATAAGATCAGATCACATTTTGTGACAAATGAATGCAGAAAACCATGAAATTCCAAACGGTTCACATACTTTTTCACTTTTTCTTGCCAGCGTAATACTGGGACCTGTTACAATCAAATTGTTTTTATTATGTTTTTACATAAATCTATTTAAAGAATTATAAGAAAGGGTACAAATTTTTGAGCATGACTGCATCTGTTAAGTATTCCCTTTTTGAGTAATGCTTTGGTTTTACAATAAATTATTGAAACATTTTATTCTTATATGAAGTGATATTAACTGGCTTGTTTAAACAAGGCAATACAACACTGGAAAAAGGACAAAAAAATCATTCTTCACATTTTAGCTAAAAGGTGCTTGTAAGACTGAGTGTAAGACTTTAACATCCTACAGTAGAATGGTGAGTGCACCAGTTGTTACTACTAACAATGTACCTACCGCTTATGTTCTTATAATAAAATGCTTTTCTGAAGATGATGTCATCTCAGTGACTCAGTCCTGTTATTTTCCTACTTTCAAGTTCTTAAAATGTACTCCTCGCCGGTCTGCTTCCTATGTGAAGGTACATTACAGTTTATAGCCAAAACCTCCTGCTATTTTTGGGGAACCATTTTCATATTTGTAGAAATGCAATACATCATATTTTACAATTCGAGTTATAAGTGGTGGATGTAAGACATGTTGGGCGGTATGGTCCGCTATTGCTTTCCACTAAAAGATTCAGTGCCGATCTGCAGTACTGGAGGGGAGACAAGGCAATATAGAAGACAGAATATGGATAAGAATATGGATATTTAACAGGTGGGTGGTGGGGTGTTTGGTGGGGTGTAAGCATGGAGTTGGGATGTCAGTTGAGTTAACTGACATGTATAACACCAACCTTGGTTGGTATTCTAGTTGTGTTTAATAGCATCATACATGAGATGTGATTAATTTGCTGGTTTGCTCTTTGTGTGAGCGTGTTTTCCATTGTTACTATATGTAGTTTTTTTCAACATATAATAGTTATGTTTTTCTTTCCACTTTATTAGTATAGGTGCCGTGGTGATGGTTGGTGGTTTCTTGGCTCCATTAAAAGAAATGCCGTGTTTTCTTTTGTGATATTGATCCCAGATGTGTCTGGGAGAGTTCAGCCGAGAGTGGGATGGTGTGGTTTATTAAGCAAGATGTTTCCTTAGTGATTTTGTTCCAGAAGTGCTTGACTGGTCTGCAGTCCCATATGGCATGACTGTAATCATCTGGTGTATTTTGTGTGCACTACTTGCAGATTCCCCATAGCCCATTTAATACATCCAGTGAACTGCGCATTGAGTTCTATGAATTATTTTTGTATTGTATGAAGCACAGTCTAGTGTTACTACAGTAGCTATGTACAGTAGAACTTGTTTGGTATGGAAATTGTACAGTCTAATGGCATTTTGAGCATACAGTACAATATACAGTATCTGAACTGCAGAAATTCCAAATGATATTAATTTTCTAGTCCATGCTTCTCAGCTAGGTATGGAAATTATATACATTTTCCGTCATTGTAAGGTGGTTAATTTGATACTGGGAGGTTTTTTTTTAACAATAAAATTTTGTGAATTTAGTTATTTAAACCAAGGGGGATGTTAAGTGAGGGATAATTGAAAGTAAGTAATTTATTTTAGCCAGTATTAGCATTTTTATAGTTTCTATTCTGTCAGGGAGAAAGAGGAAAAGATTTATTCAGCCCTGGAGATCATTATTTATAATATTCAGTAATGGGTTAAAGTTGAGTTTATGCAAGTCTGACAGCTTGGAGGAGGTTTTTCATACCGAAGTAGAGGACGTAGTCCATGATTTTTATGCCGTTAATGACTCATATTCTGCAGTATGTGAGCAGCCCCTTGAAACACGTCGAATGTGCCTTCAATTTCTCTATATTGATTTCTGAAATTCTCATCACCACTCATCGATCTGATGGCAGATTGTTATTTATTTATTTATTGATTTATTGTGTGTATGTGTACCATTGACTACTGTATGTCCAAACCCTTTTTAAAACCCTTACACTATGGCAACCCTAAAACTAAGGTTGTGTTGCGCCATCCCAGCTTGCATCGACCACCCGCATCTGTACTTCACTTCTCTGGTCAGTATTAGTCTGGAACAATCTCTTAGCTGCTGCTCTTCACTCCAAATAGAAAGGAAAAGGGTACACAATGCAGTATCAATTCCATCCTAAAGGCTCACTAGTTGGTTAGATGTTGAAGAAAACACTAAAGAAGAAATTTACCGCACAAGGAAATGATGACAAGTAAGGGCCAATTACCAGACTATAAGCAAAACCACATGTCAAGCTCATACACAGAAAATTCCCCAGGGTTGAATTAACACCCAGCAGTGTTTATATGAGTCCACTTGGATTGAAATAAACTTTTATTAATGTTTGGGACTTTACCATGTAGGCAAAACAGAGCCAAAAAGGTTAGGCCAACAAGCACCAACAAATAGATATTACACTCATGTATTGTAAGATCTTTGACTCGGGTGGCACCACAGACACAAGGTGTGGTCTTATGGGAAGTGTAGTTTTATTAAAGATAATGGGGGAAAAGGAAGGGAACTGGTAAGGGAGGAAGGAAAGAGGTGAAGGAGAGAAGTGAGGGTTGCATGTGCCGGCCCAGGCAGTGTCCAGCTGCAGACTGGAAAACGTGTGCAGAGACAGAGTGCGTTGACGTGGGCAGCGGCTCCTGCCAACCCTTCAACACAGCGGCCGCCATCACACCAGCCTCTCATCGCTGGGTCAAAGGCAGACACTTAAAAGGTCCACATATACTGCGGCGGCTCGTACAGGTCTTTGCATGATGTTGTTCCTAACGCCACTCAAGTGACGGCATCTTGTGTGGGATCACCCTTCTGTGGGCTTCGCGCTTTTATTCACATAAAGAGCACTTTCTTAAATTAATCTGTGTTCCTCATGACACATAACCAGTCTGTGGGAGCCAGAATTATTGTTGATTGGGGGAATCAAATACTTATTTTACTCACTGAAATGCAAATCAATTTATAAAAAAAAATTTTTCTGGATTTTTGATTTACACTCTTTCTCTATCTATCAAAAATGATAGACCCTTTGTACAGTAAATGGGCAAACTTACAAAATCTAAAGCGGATCAAATAATTATTTTGTAAATATTAATGGAATTATTAGAAGAACACCCACATACTCATAAGACATACAGTATAAATTTGTAAGTTTATTTTTGTGTGTGTGTGTTTGTGCATGTGCCCGTGTTTGTGCCCGTGTGTGTGCCCATGTGTATTTCATCCAGAGTAATGAAGCATATACAGGGAGCTTCAAAGGCGGACCAACATGCCAAAGACCAAGTCGAGTAATGAAAAGCATTTCCTAGAACAGGCTCTTCAAAGCTCTTTTTATGCTGAAAGGGAAACAAGGTCAAAGCAACAGATTAGCGAAAACTAAAAGTTAAGTTTAAGGAACATGAAATTTAGTAAAGTTAAATTACCATTTAAATGGGCACATTGGGATGCAGAACTGTGCCCACTACGGTCTTGGGTGACATGTTGAAGTTTGTGTATTTGTTGTTTTTTAGTCCGTCCACTGTTAAAATGTAATACGGTGTTCTTGTTTTGGCTGTGTTTAAATGACGTTTCAGTGCTTTATAAATATGTCTGGTGCTCAGTCCTCAGGTCTGTCATGTGATTCTGATGGAAAAGGGCAGCATAGTAATGATCACAGTGAACCATAGTCACTCTTTCTTTACCTTTCTCCCTCTGTGTAGGAAACTGGCAAAGTCTACACTGGTATTGGTGCTGGTGTTTGGGGTGCACTACATTGTGTTCGTGGGGATGCCACACACTTTTACTGGTCTGGGCTGGGAGCTGCGCATGTACTGTGAGCTATTCTTCAACTCTTTTCAGGTACAAACACCCGCTTACACAATCCGCACAATGCAAGATACTATTTTGTTTTAACTGATTGGTCAATTTGTTGTTGAGGCAGTTAAGACAATGAGGGCATGTAATGAGTACGTACTGTAGTAAATGGAGCAAAAAATCTCTGAAACACCTGAATGCATAAAATCCATTAAAAAACAGGAGACTCATCTTGATAGGTTTAGGATGGCATAGAAATGGGATTTTAATAATGTATTGGGAAACGTCTTAAACCAGCAAGCTTTTTTGCAAAGATCATATACATTCCTAACATTACAATATGCTTGAAAGTAACCCTCATTATGTTTGAAACAAAAATGGTCAAAAACAAAAACATGAATCAATATTGCTTCTCTGCAAACAGCTCTTGGCATTACACAACGATGAAGGAAACATGAAATGAGCAAAGTACTGGAATTAGAGGGGAATTTAATCTCATTGGCCATGAAACTGAATCTAGAAGATAAATGGGCATTTCAACAAAACATATAAACAAAATAACCCAGGAAAGCTTTGTTTGGCCAAGCCAATCTCCTGACTTTAATTATATTAAAAATTTATCAAGAATTTTAAAATGGAGCGTCCATCAGAGGGACGCACCACAGCCCTGAAGAATTAGGCTGAGAAATGGGCCAAAACTTTATAGCAAAGATAATTTTCATATAAATACAAATGATTTTTGTACATGCATACTATAGTTCAATGTCTTATTACAGTACATGTCATAATGGGAAGTTGAATAATGGACAGTTTGTGCAATACATGCATTGTTGGACTTTTATTCATTTTGGAAAATTATTGTTCTCTGGCACACAAGGATATCTACAACCCCTGGCAAAAATTATGGAATCACCCCTCTCAGAAGATGTTCATTCAAATGTTTAATTGTGTAGAAAAA
>JAQMYL010000023.1:37576559-37589130 GCA_030014365.1 Clarias pachynema | reverse complement strand
AAAAATCGAAATCGTGAATCGGCCAAACTTTATGAAAAAACCTAGATTTCTTTTTTTTGCCATATCGCCCAGCCCTACATGTAATATAGCATTGAAAAACACTGTAGGTGTTACGAGCCCTGGGAAAAAAACATGTGTGTACTGCACCCATCATTGTTGCTAACACTAGTTCTCTGACTGGTTTCTGATTATAGTCCAATATCACATAAAAAGGTTTTGTAGCTATGTTTACAAGGAAGTACTTTATTACTTAAATATTAATACTTTATTTTTACTTGGCGAGTATGGTGGATGTGGAAGTTCTCTTACGATCGTCATCACAATCATTTTCCGGGATTGAGTTTGTTGAAGGTCTTCCCAATCTCTCGTCATCGTCCAGTGATGAATCATTCATTCACAGAGGACATCACAAAACACAAGTTACAAAAATATGAGCTTAAAGTTGATGTTTGCTTGAAAACCAAATTCGTCCAACTTTTCTTCTGAATGAAGAGGACAAAGACCTGAATATAGAATTGATCAATGGCTTTAATAAATTCACCAATATGTCCTTGTTTTCAGAAATGGTTGAGTTGGTAGTATTGCAAAAAACAACAACATGGAGATGGTGTTTTCTGGGTGATATGATGTGTTACTTTTCAGCTAAGGACACAAAGTTTTTCCAAGGACACTCTTAGTAAGAGGATTGGACTTAAAATGGCATGTTGTTTTTTCCACCCCTCTTCTTGTGGAGGTGGCTTGCATACAACCTCTCCCATCTGAGTTTTAGATCTCTCCCACGCTTTTGATTGGTTATTCTCTGTTGATTCATGGCATATGACATGTGCATTACATATTTAATTCATGCTATGTTTTTTTTTTCCTTGGGCTTTGTTCCTTCTGTCCCAGTGGTCGCCACATTGGATCATTTAATCGGCAAGATTTGGCACAAATTTTACTCCGCCTGGCCTTCCTGTCACAACCCTCCCATTTTCTCACCAGACTTGGGAGCTGACAGGGTTATATGGGGCGTAGGGCTAAGGGTCATGCCGAAGGACCCAACAATGGTGACCTGGCAGCGGGGCTCGACACCCCACCCCTTCAATCAGCAACCCAAAAGCTGTTTTTTTTTTTTTTTTTTGGTTATAATTTTACAAGCTATATTCTTTATATAATTCAAGATAACCCACCTTCAAAGACATCTGATGAGCGATTTCTGTTCCCGATCGAATTCTTTCATTCAGGTGTGTGCTCCACAGGGTGCAAAAAATAGTGAACATAAAAGTAGTAAACACCATTAAGTTCTCTGCTTCTTATCCAGCCTTTAAATGTTCATCCACACTATCAATACATCATCACAGTGATTTAAAAATACCGCAAACTCTTCTCCAGCAGAGGGGCCAGAAGAAGTAGGGCTAGGAGTAATTACTTTATACACTCATGCTGCTATAACCAGGCGATGGTGTTTACGAGGACCACGAAGGAGGATTCAGCGAGGGGTAAATAAGCTGCTTTCTCCACGCTCCATTCTCTCCGCTCCCCTAGTGCATGTTAATTACAAAGAACCGAACAGTGGCAGCAATAAAGAAACAGGAAGCCTTACACATGAGTGGACACGTTCTTTTGGCTTGGCCTTTGCACACACTTTTTCTACACAGCAGCGGAATTAGCAATCAGACAGGTAAAGATTTTGCACCTACCATGATCGGTGCTCATGAAAAATGTAGTAATGAGTAATTCTAAAACACAGGTGCTGCATTACTGTAATGTTAATGAGCTAGAGGTGAGAAGGATGCAAATGTGGGTAAAGGCATACAAACCTTAAACACAGTTCCAAATTATAATCCACAAACAGGCAAAAGGTTCAGGCGATGTTCAAACAGAGAACCAAGTTAGTGAATCTCTGCCATTAACATGAGCAAGGGGTTGGACTCTTTGTGGAAATATTTAGTGGTATATCACTAATCAAAGAGGCTGAGTTTCAACCCTGAGCCATTGAGAAAAGCTATTAACCTTCAACCTGACATGTTAATGAGTTAGTTTTTATGAGTATGAATCATCAATTGTCTAGTGCTCCCAAGAAGTCAGTTTTTGAGTTTGAGATGAGTGTGTGGAAACCAAATACCCAGGAGGAAACCCACAGAGACATGTGAAACTCTACACCCAAGCTCAGGACCGAAGCTGTGATGCAACAGTGCCACCCACTATAAAATATATTTGATATAACAATACAGCATGCTCTCTCAGACAGACTCTCAGGCATGTGCTATTTTACTAGGAGTGGCTTCTGCGTAGGTTTTTCAAGAGTGAGGTCTGGGAAGACTGTTTTACAAGAATCCTGAAGTTTAAACTAAGTATACTAAATTATAGAAAATGCTACTGCTTCCATGTTAATGCATCATATTATCATATTTGGAATTTAGTTAACTCCATGTCTGTGCCCTGTGATAGATTGGCACCCAGTTGAGGGTGTCTCCAGACTCCAGGCGACCCTGTACAGGATAAGTAGTGTAGAGGATGAGTGAGAGATAGAGTGTGTGAGCTAACTCCATAGTTGAATTTATGTTATGCTGCACACTGAAATACATTTATTGGGGAAAATGATTATACAACAACATCTTAAATAAGGTTAGGGTTAGTTAGTATGCTTTCGATTATCTAGTACTGTATAATAAGTGTCATTTAATTTTCTACCCAAAGGTGTTCCAACACCATATGACTGATTACAGCTGATAGCTCTTCTTTGTCAACAATAAAACTGTTTGACAGTACTCCTTGACCAAGACACAGTACAATGGGGAATATTCAAGAAGCTTAGGGCAGATCTGACAAAGAGAATATTAGTTTAAAGTCAGGATTGTGTCTTTAAATCATTTCTAAACAACTGAAGAGTCTGAGATTAGTTAAAACAATTGTACAAGTAAGTACAAGTTATTGTGAGGTGGGTCCAGTTTGCCAAGGTCCGGAAGGGGATGCAATCTGACTCTCTCAGCTGACAGGATTGGAATTGGTGCAGATGGTCAGGAACATTCCAGGAACCACCAACACACAGACCTGCTATTGACTGGACGCTGTTGAAATGCCAATGTCACAAATGTTATATATCATCGTGGACAGAAAGACTTTTAAGTCTGTCAAGACACCTTCTAGTTCATCCAACTGATCACAAGAACAAAAAAAGATTCTTGAGGGGCTACTTGACCATAGGAAATAAAGGTGAAGCATTACACGTAAAAAAATAAAAATAAAATAAAAAAAAACTGGTGCATTGCACAAAGTGAATAGAATATTGAAGAAGGATGGCTACCTACAGTAAGAATTCTTCAGCAGAACCTCAAATCATTACCTAGATGACTGAAATCCAACAAGACAATGATCCCATACACTCCTTAAAGCTGGTTGTGGAATGGTTAAAGCAGGCTAAGCTTTTGTAGCCTTAAACCTATCAAAAGTGTGTTGTCTGTGCTTGAAAGTCTGGTATTTGCAAGGGCAAACAAATAAAACTATTTTAAATCTACAAACTCTCACCACTCTTCTTGTGGAGGTAGCTTGTATACAGCCTCTTTCATCTGAGCTTTAGATATCTCCGACCCTTTTGATTGGTTATTCTCTGTTGATTCATGGCATATGACATGCTCATAACATATTTAATTCATATTATGTTTTTCTCTCTTGCTCTTGTTTTTCTCTGTTTTTTCTTGGCCTCTTTCCCTTTTGTCCAAGGGGTCGAGGGTAAAGCAAGCTAGGCTTTTTGAGCCTCGAACCTATCAAAAGTTTGTTGTCCATGCTTAAAAGTCAGGTCTAAATTTAAATCTACAAACTTCTGCCAAGATCACTGGTCAAAAATCCAATCGTAATTCTGATAAAACCTGAAGCATGTCCATGGCTACCAAAACTGTTCAATAAATGTGAAATTTGTGTTAAGTTTGTGCTAGCTTTTAGTTTGTTACGGTACATCAAACTACCTTTTCAGCATTGTAAAAAACTCCCATTATAATTAAATAATACTGTAACTCCCATATTACAAATCCAATAGCAAGTGTACGCAATGTAAAATGTTAGTATAAACTGTGTGTTATCCCCAAATTTCTTTTATGGGTACATTGTTCTGAGAGCTCTATTTCTTAGCGTTAATGGATCATAAAACAGTAATATTGCAGCAGAGCATCTTTGACACAGAGCAGTAAAATTGTAATCTTACCACATGCTACTCCATCAGCTCATTCATGTATTGCATCACTATTTGTCATGATTACAATTTAGCTTTAGTGGCTAGCTTGTTAGCCTCAATGGGAAACAATTTGTCTCACATACTGTTTGATTTCTCTGGTCCACACAATGGATGAATCATATTTGTTTCTACCCCAAACAATCTTGAGCAAGTAAATTCCCATGAGCAAAAGACCAGTTCAAGACAATCCATTGCAAACCCAATATTGTCATGACATTCATGTTCATGAGGACTGTATGCATAAACATCTTAGACACATTTACTCCAGAAAACAATCCGGCACCCTCAGAAGTGCCAGTTAATTTACATGCCGGTGATTTACATAATCTGTATGCTTGCACATGGAAAACTGTCTTAAGGTTGTGTAACTCGTATGTCTACACAATAAGCCTATAGTCTTTAAAGCTAACATTATCCCAGTGTTAATTTGATGCAAACTCTGGACTCTGGATGTTATATTTGCAAAATGTGTTTTTTTTTTTTTTTTAATCATTTTAGTTATATATTATAGTTATATCCACCACTGACTTAAAATACAAATACCATACAGGTAAAGTCTACTTACAGTAGTTCATACTTTTTAATATGTTTACTACAATTGAAGTTGGGCTTTAAAACTTTTGCACAACTTAAAGCATATTAAACAAACAAAAAAGTGGTTTCATTTAAGCACACATTTAAAATGATGAATCTTTAGAGTAATTGCAAGTAGACTAAGGTGTGCTGTAGTATAATCACGTTCAATGTACATTATTTAATCTTTTTTTTTTTTTTGCCTTTTTAAGTAAGATTGGGAGAAAAACACACACTGCACATTCAGAGGCTCATTGACTTTCTGCACGGCAGGCGTCGAGCCTTGAAGGCTTCAAGCAGTCCAAACAAAAGTAATGACGTCCAGCAATACAGCTGCTGTTAATGTTCACAGTTGGTTCTGCTTTTTCTTTGCTTATTGTTCTGATACCAAATGCAAGATAGTTGTAGGAAAAAGTAAGACAATCACAGCTAAAGTATGAATGCAGAACTGATTCAAACACTAATCAAAAGTCATTCGACCAAATTTAGTTGTAAACTACAAAAAAGCTTAACTTATAATTACATGGAAATGCACAATTATTAAAAATAAAAATAAAAAGAGTGTGCGTTGCTTTTAAGGTAAGAACAGAAAAAAAGCAGAAATTAATAAAAGGTCAGCTTCTAAAATGATAACGCAAAACATGTTTAAAAAAATACATACAGATAGACAGAAAAAAAGAAGAAGGCAGGTCGTATTCATGAACTGTAAATTGTGTGAAAAAGTATTACAGCACTTAAAGACAAGCTTATTGTTGGCATACTTCAAAATAATAAATAAACAATGATTATAATTTGAAAAAAGAGTAAAAGAAATGGTACTTTTGTTGTTGGACTGGAATTCTCAAGAAATTAAACGACTAAACACATGAAATAAGAGGAGTACAAAACAGTACAGTAACTGACACCAGTTTATTGCCCAAAAAAAGTGATTTTAGCAAAGTGAAAAAACAGGCAAATATCTATAACTGTCTAATTACACACACTTCGCTCAAAAACTTGGGATTGCTTGTAAAGTTCTTTGTTTTTGTTTAGTGGTTTATTTTCTACATTCTCCAACAATATGGAATTGGGTAATTATGTAACAACAACAACTACAACTACAAGAAGTGTTAGTTGTTTCTTTAAGACACAGAGGTCAGCATTTCTGGAAAAGACCAAAACTTACCTCTCCTGCAGAAGAGAAGTTCATGTAGGGTTACCAGCCTCAGAAATCACCAATTAACAACCAGCACCTCAGATTAGAGCATATTTTGGGTGCCTTCAGCATTGCTTTACAATGTAGAAAGAAATAAGAACCAGGACCATGGATTTTAAAAGTGATGTTTCTTTTTATGAGACAAAAATTATATTTTTCGTGTTCTGTAGGTCTATAATTTTAGTTTCTTTTTAGCAATAGATCTAGAGCAATGATCCAAGAATGATCCAATGATACAAGTGGTATTTTGGTAGAAGAATCATAAATTATGTTTAAGTGAGGTTAAAAGTCTATTTATTTAATATTCTACTTTATTTACATGTCTTTTCAAAATTATTTGATTGTTTTTATATGCAACAAAAAATTATAGTGTTTATAGGAGATACTATATTATGGTACTATATTATACTTTGATATAGGTAATATTGATAATATCTTTGGGTGGTTAGAACAGATTATCTGCATTTACGTTATTTCTTTAGGAAAAATGTGCTTCCCAATAAGAAATTTTCCTTTAGAACTCGATTCTGGAGTTATATTTGTATGCCGAGGTACCGCTGTACTAGGTATATCTGACTACATTCATGATTTTATATGCAACGTTAGTGAATACATGCTTAGATATAATTTTTATATTCAAAGTGTGTGTACAGTAAATGTGTAATCATGGGATGGTGCAGAAGGACGAAAGAAACTGGCAGGCAGAAGGTTACAGTGATCTGAGTTTGTGATCCGGGGTATCCTGATGTCTGAATCAGATCTCCCTTAAGGTCTGCTCATTTGAACTTATGCTTTTTATACAAAACTCCGACATTTCCATCTACAGAAAGGTACCTTAGTCAAACCTTTTATTTTCAATCATCGGCCATTCAAGGCATTAATGCACAGTCCTTCAGCCTGAGTGATGTATAGTGTCTCATGTGAAATGGTCTTTCTGTCCCTACTGTACAGTTTGTTCAGTCAGACTTTGATGAATAGGAGATGTCCTGATCCACATTCTGGCAGTGTATGGGGAGTGTGAAATGGGCAGAAGGATGACTTTGTTGTGAAGAATTTCAATCTGGACCTCTCTGACAGTTTACTTTAATTGAAAACCAGCAGCATGCAGTCTATCCCTCACTGTCACCTCACTGACATGGCATCATGCCTGCTAGCGGTCTAACAATCAGAGCACATGGCAAAAGTCAGTGGCTTTGTTCTTTAAGTATTGGCTGTACTGTTGAATTACACCCACCTGCATCCTGCCAACAGCAGTGCCCTTTGCTTTTGTAGGAGAGAGAAAGGAAACACTTAATACCAGCATATAAATATAGCCTGAGTTGTTGTATATTGACTTTAGGGTTATATAATGTCCAAGAATGATTGTGAATTATAATATTTTAAATATGTTCCCACAGTTATCCACCAACAGGCTCAAAGCTAACTTTTCATCAAAAGGCACTTAAATTCCCATATAACTAATGCAGTGCATCCTCGGTTTCACGAACGCCCCTGAGTACAAACAAATCAGTTCACAACCAAAAGAATTCGATTAAAATTTGTCCCTGGTGACGAACTCCTCCTCTGAAAAACCACCTAGAACCCCCCATCCATAGCTACTGCTATCAGCTGAACAAAGGCATGAGTGCGTCACCCAGCATCAGTTTTGCTCATTCTGTGCCCGCAGATCGCACACATTATAAAGGACCTTATGAACGATAACAGTGTCTTTTTTGTGCAGCAGTAAAAAATATTGAACCAGAGTTAAAAAAAAAAAAAAAAGGCATAAAGCCTCTGAGGGAAAATTACCCAGTGTTATAAGAGAAGAGGACTCTTCTTTCGAACATTAACCTCTTCCCCATCCATCTTCCTCTCCTCCATTACTTCAAGTCGCCCTAAGAAAGGTACATGAACAGTACATGTACATGTAAAAATAAAGTGTTTGCTCTCTTCTGTACAGTTTGTTTGTTATATTTAGTGCTATTACTTTGTATAATTGAGGCTTTACCATACTTTGTTTTATATTTTGTGAAATAAGTCAAAAGTTCAATATAATTCATAGTGACAGAGAACTAATTTATTCATATGTATTCCATATGTATTCATATGGAAAAAACTGAATCAGTGTACGAACAAATCGGGTCATGAACAGAACTTAGGAATTAATTACGCTCGTGAACCGATTTTTTTACATTTTTTATGAGGGCTGTATTTATAGGCAATGTATACTGTAGGTGATTATGCAAAGTGGTGGTGGTGCAGCTCAATTCAACACCCAGAAATTATTATCTTTATAATGAAGGAAAACAATGCCAGGGTGCATCTTATACAATACCAAATTTAATTGCAATTAAAGAATATATCAATTTGACTTTGGTATTTTTAATTACGTCAATATACATAAATACATGCAACAGCTGCTAGTCGCTCTACAGCTCTAGAGTAAAATTTATAAACTTTCGTCTCTCTCTCTCTCTCTCTTGCACACACAAGTTAGAGTACTGTGACAATTGTGCCACAATTTTAGGCAATCATAGACAAGAAAATGAACGACAGCAGCCAATCAGACTCTGGAGGAGGGCTCATTCTGGCAACCTGTTTCTGATTGCCGGTTGATGCCAGGCAAAGGTGATTGTGATGAGGCGGGGTACACCCTGGACAGAGTGCCATTCCATCGCAGGGCACACCCTCATTCACACACTACAGGTAATTTGGGAACGCCCATTAGCCTAATCTGCAGGTCTTTGGACTGTGTGAGGAAACCAGAGTACCCGGAGGAATCCCACCAAGCACGGGGAGAACATGCAAACTCCATGCACACAGAGGCGGGAATCAAACCTGGCCGGGAATCAAACCCGGACCTTGGACGTGCAAGGAGATAGTGGTAACCACTAAGCCGACATGGCTTCCAGCTAAATAAAAAAAACTAATTATATAATTTAATTATAATAATAATTAAAAAACGGAATGGTCTTTTTCAATCTAGCGGCAGCATATGATGCAGTCTGGCAAAACAGTTAACAATTAAACAATTGTTCACATATTATGCCATGACATGATACTGTATTTGAACTGTTGGAACCATTGAAATTCTTATCGTTGTTCCTCTATATCAGCCACTTTTGAAACAGGTGACAAATGCAATGTGACAAAATCCCAAGAGATAATGCAGTTACTGTAAAAGATTTAGAGATGGGTGTGGACTCTTTTGGTGAGATTGGAATGAAATCTTCACACACAGTTGGATGGTTTGGCAGCAAAATGAAATTTTTGGCATTTTGAGAAAAACTGTTTTTTTAATGAAGAAATTAATATTGCAAACTGTCAGAGAATATTTTGTGCATGTCTTCTGTAGAAAAGCACAAATAGCCAAAATTTTTCATGAACATTGGTTGGGGAATTATAATATGGATTTTATGTAATTTTGCAAAAAGCTATAACTCCACCTCCAACAGTTACACCATAATGAATAAATCAGGATGCAGTTGCGTGTGTGGTGGTTTAAACATGCAATTTAGTATAAATAATGTATAATAACAAAAATATGGCTTTGATTGTCAAACAGAACATAGATCAAAGAAAAAGTGTTGCATTTTTGATACACATTGAACCTTTTTCATAAGAAAGAAGATCTTGAGAAACATTAGAACAAAAGTTGTAGTTTACATCATCAGCCTCTTTCTCTACCAGTTTTAGGTTCAGCACCTTACTATAGCTCAGGTATACTACCAAATAATATTTATTCATAAATCTTCTGACTGTATACATAGATCAGCCGCAAAATTATTTAATAACATTGTATCAGTTGTATACCAGTGAACTGGCAACAGAATCATAGACACCCAAGGCTTATCTATGATCCCACAGGAAAGCCAATGTAGCAGAAATTGATCTAAAATGTCAATGATAGAAAAGTATCAGAACACTCACAGTGTGCTACTTATGAGCCCCAGCATGTTAAAGGTTGTTTATCCAGCCTCCAAATCCTCCTGATTTCAATTGGAACAAGTATCCATGGAATTCGCTGGACAAACAAATCTGACTAAAGGAGGCCTGACCCCTCCTTTACTCGCGGCACTCAAAGAATTCACTGCTAACATTCTGGTAGCAGGCGCCACAGTACATGTCCAGAGATCTTGTGAAGTCATTCCCTTAGGAGCCAGAGCTGACCAAGTGGCACAAGGGGAACCCAGACAATGTTAGGATTAATGAATTTAGATCCTATTGTAAGGTGACCATAAGGTTATAATAGAACTCATTAATCCCAATAAAACACCAAATGGAGCAAATCGAATCAGACATCTTTTATCATCCGTCTATAATATTCTAGTAACATGCATCTTTCAACCCAATTATGGAAAAAAAAACAGTGCTAGCAGGAGCTATAGTGATAGTGATAGCAGGAGCAAGAGAAAAAAGAGAAGTATTGATTTAAAAGTGAAGCAGAAGATAACACTACATTAATTCACATAGCATTGTTAGGTATATAATAAGATTATAATAAGTTGACATAATGTCGAAATCACATAATGTGCTGTTTCATGAGAACGTATCACATTGAATGCTGGGGGAAGTGCAATAGCAGTAACAGAGTGTAATTGTAATTTTTTTCCTTTTTTTATCACTCTTTAGAAATCCATTGAACACTTTAGGTCAGTGGCAACACGGTGATGTAGTGGTTAGCACTGTCGCCTTGCACCTCCAGGGTCCGGGTTCAATTCCCAGCCAGGTTCGATTCCTGTCTCTATGTGCATGGAGTTTGCATGTTCTCTCCATGCTTGGTGGGTTTCTTCTGGGTTCTCTGGTTTCCTCCCACAGCCCAAAAACATGCATATTAGGCTAATTGGCATTCCCAAATGAGTGTGTGTGTGTCCTGCGATGGATTGGCACCCTGTCCAGGGTGTACCCCTCCTTGTGCACTAAGTCTCCTGAGATAGGCTCCAGGCCCCCTACAACCCTGAATACAGGATAAAGACTATGAGACTAGTTCAGTAAAAGCAACCTTTACTTTGCACAACTGGTAGTTTTGCTTGACAAATCATATGACTAAAAGAAGCAATGCGATTGGTTTTTCAGAACGTGTCATGTTGTGGTATGTAATGCAGCCGTCACCTGTCACAGTTTGCCAAAAATGTGAAAGTTCAAAGATGGAAATTTAAGGATATATAGTATAGCAAATATATAAGGATTTAATAAAGATTTCTATTAAATAATAAAGTTTTTATACATAACCTTGTGTGCCAGAATTGATCATACATACAGTAACAAATGCATATGAAAGAAAATGATTAAACATTTTAAGACTACAATTTTAAAAAGCCAGGTAAGAAAGATCTTAAAAGATGTTTGGTCATGGAGAAAAACAAGGAACAGCTTTAAAATGGTCTATGATTCGAGTGGCCAATGTTCAGTACTAGAACAAAAAAATAAATCACCCATTAACAAAGACACATCACTTCACATACTACAACTAGGTAGAACTGTGACTCTCTCCATAGATTTTAGATTTTCATTGTGTATTTTGGATTATCTTAATATTGTTTTTATGGTGAACTGTGAATAACAAAACAAGTGGCAGGTGATTTGGATAAAAGAACCTTGCGATATCATGCAGTGATTGTCTTGTAAGTTGTTTCAAATACTTACCTTTTGTTGGGATTTAAAGAAATTCTAAATTACATGTACCTTCAAACAAATAACATGACATGCTAAGAGATACAATGGGCTGTTTTGGCTCCTCATAGAGACAGAATTTTGTGTTTCATGTACTGCTTTCTTGCAATGGTATGAATTCCCACTTCCCAGAAATAAACTGTGAGGTGGATTGGGTGCTAAAGGTGTGAATCATGTGTGTGCGTGTACATTCTACGATGGGAAAATTGCAGCAATCCACCAGTTCTTCACTCCCAACCCAACCCAACTACACCAGAACTTCAGGATCTTCCCTTCCCTCCCTTAGCAGAATTCTCTAACCTGTCATCTGATGAGATTCCAGGCCATCTCACAAGACCTCCTACCCTTCACCACAACCATCATCAACCATTCCATATGATCTGGTCATGTTCCTGCTGCTTGTAAGAAGGCAAGGGTTATTCCCATTCTCAAGAAACCCTGCCTGGACCCAATAGAAGTTAACAACTTTTGCCCGGTATCGTTTCTCTCTTTTATTTCCAAAATTCTTGAAAGGACTCCGAGATGCTCCATGGTGCTAGATTGCGAAAATGTCATCTGTCAGCTGCATTTGACACAGTGAACCACAAAATTCTATTATCTATTCTTACAAGCCTTGGAATCTGTGGAACAGCGTGGCAATGGTTTGTTTCTTATCTAGAAGATAAGTCAGATGAGGTGACATGGAGGGGATCCACATCTGCCGCATGCAGACTCTCTACTGGTGTCCCACAGGGCTCAATAGTTGGTCCTCTTCTGTTCTCCCTCTATACCCGGTCTCTTGGTAAGGTCATATCATCACAAGGATTTTCATACCATTGTTATGCAGATGACACGCAACTTATTCTCTCATTTCCTCCTTCAGATACTCAGGTTTCCACCCGGATCTCAGCATGTCTGGCAGACATCTCATCCTGGATGGCAGCTCATCAGCTGAAGCTCAA
>JAQMYL010000023.1:37545217-37567548 GCA_030014365.1 Clarias pachynema | reverse complement strand
CTAAAGAAGTCTTTTTAAACCCTAGTATCCATACTTCTACTCAAGTAATGAATGTGAATACTTTTGACACCACTGCCTCAATGTAAACACTCCCCCGTCTCAACTTTTTTGAGTCCTGTAACAGGCATCAAATTTTAAGTGAAATCATTTTGTGCATAAAATTATAAACTTTCTCAGTTTAATCATTTGTTGTGTTCTCTATGTTCTATTGTGAATAAAATATTGGCTTATGTGATTTGAAAGTCTTTTAGTTTTCATTATCTTGAAATTTAAAAAACGTCCCAATTTTTCTGGAATTCGGGTTGTATTGTGTCAATATTTGGTCAGGGCTCCTTTAGCACATATTACTGCACCACTGCGGCATGGCATCAAGGCGATCAGCCAGTGGCACAGCAGCACACACATGCCCTGATTAGGCTGCCGAAAAAAAACAATATAAATAGCACCTGCATCAAACACTTATTGCACTAATGACCGAAATGTCTTTATTTTAAAATCTAATTTCCTGGGTTTTAATTACACATCCAAAGTTTCGGACTCCTGACTCAAACTTGCAACATGACTCAGATTTCTTCGTCGCTTAGCTTGGACCCGAGTAATTAAGAAAAAATAGCGGTTGTTGTCGGGTCCTGGCCATTCCAGTAATTGAAGCTGAGTTCCTTGAATTTAGGATAAAATTCACAAAAACAACAGCTTCTGGCTTGACAAAACCACTCACGTATCCGAAACGGATAATGACCGTGTGCTCTCAGCGCTCACGTCTGTCATTTCATTTGAATGAAAAGGATGGAGTGATTATGTGTTCAGCAACACATTCCTACCGATGGGACAACAGGGAGTAAATACGATTAGTCTAAGAGCTGGTGTCTATTTCAAGACAAGCAGGAAATGACTAAGATAGATACCGAACAATCACTTGGTACAATTTCTACCTTACTAACATAAAAGGCTGGGCATTTTTCATCCACTTCTTCTTCTTCTTCTACTTCTTCCTCTATCATCAGGCTTTTTTGTCAATGTTTCGGAAATAAATAGAATCAATATTACAGTCGGAGTTTAGTACTCTAGTTTCCCCCAAATGTCCAAAGACATGTAGATTAGGCTAACTGGGTCCAGAGTGTTCCCTGCTTTGTACCCTAAGTTCCCTGAGATAGGCTGCAAGCTCCTGTCACCCTGACGAAAATAAGGGGTATAGAGAATGAGTGAGAGAGAGTTAGTGAGAGTAGTGTAGCACAAAATCTCAAAAAATTAGAATACTGTGGAAATTTTTTAAAAACATTATTTAATTCAGAAAATGAAATTCTTAAACATTCTTGACGTAAAGTCAAATAATTTTTTTTTTATTTCAATGATTACAGCTCATGAAAATAAAATAAAAAATCCAGTATCTCAAGTGATTAGAATATTTCCTAAGATCAGTGAAACAAGGATTTACAATACAGAAATGTAAAAAAAAAAAAAAAAAAAAATTTAATTATATTCATTTTACACACTCAGTAAAATGAAAAATTTTAAATGACTACATCATTTTAATTCAATGATGTAGTCAGGGCTCCTTTACATGTAAGGGCATGGCATGGAGGCAATCAGACGTAGTACTACTGAGGCATTAATGTAGACCAGGTTATTGTAGATCAGAATTCAGCTCGTCTGTATTGTTGGATATGGTGTTTCTCATCTTCCTCTTAACAACAGCCAATAGATTCTCCATTGGGTTCAGGGCAGGTGAGTTGACTGGCCATTCAAGCACAGTAATATGATGGTCAGGAAACGAGTTAGTGGTAGTTCAGGTACAGTGGGCAGGTGCTACTGTATAGCACGTCCTGCTGGAAAAGGAAACCAGCATGTTCATGAAGTTCAGCAGACAGAAGTGAATTAAAATCTCTTTGTGGACTTTTGATTTGAGTTATAGCACTGAGTGTATTTTAATTTCCTTCATATGAAATGTTTCAGGACTCTCGTAACCCTTCTCGCTCATGGGCTGATAATTGTATGCTTAATGAATGTGTGATCTTTTTATTTCTCTCAAATACACTGGGATCCCAGGAAAGGTTATATCATGCTCAAAAGCACAAAAAAGAATGTTTTTGTTTGGTTGTTTGTTTTTTCATTTGCCACGCATACACTACAGAACAGATAAACTCTTCTCTTTGGGGATTGTAGTTTGTTAGGAAATTGGGGTCCGGGCCCAGAACCAGTCAGGATGCAGATGCTTCATTTCTTGCTTTGCTGTAGTTGTGTTCATTTCACAAGAGAAGTGGAAGATAAATGTAAGATAATCTCCTCTTCACTTCTTCATGTCCTCGCATGCATTCTACTTATTTGTCTCAATATTCATCATCATGCTCTTGAGTTGAATTTATTTGAAGCCTCCTGTAAATTAGAAGCACGTTTGAATCATGTGAATTATGCATCAGCATGTTCACACCGAACAGAACGCATATATTTCTCATGTATAAGGTAACACGAGTGGGCAATGTCGGACAATACAACACACAGCTTATGTTTATCCTACAGACCTTTCCATTTCATTGTGTTATGGCCATTTGGATGTTCATGGCATCCTTTTGCTAGATTGCTCCAAGTGTCTCAGACCTTGTTCAACACTGCCATCTGTAGGAGTCATGAAAAACTGCAGCAGTGCTCATGTTTGTTGTCAAAGTATCTTAAGTGTACACATAATGTTCTTTTAGATGTGCGTGTGTTCATGGTAACCTGTGATGGCTTGCGATCCCAACCAGGATGTACTTCAGTTCTATCCCCTTGTATAACCCAGGATAGACTGTCCAATGACCAGCATGATGAACATGTATGACCAAATGCAGTATAAACTAGCCCTATTGACAAAGGTAGGTCAGAGTTGTTGTTGTTGGCTAGGGATCACCACAGCAGACCAACTTATCCCAGGATGCCACCCTGACATAACCCTCCAATTTATCTGGACTTGGGACCAGCACTGCATCCAGTGGCTGAGGTTTTAGGCACAGGCTGGAAATCGAACTCGGCCTTTCTCATGGTAGGTGAGAACCCCTACCACTGTGCCACCAAGGCCCCAAAGGTATGTCAGGGTAATTACTGTATCAACATAATTATTACTGTAGCATCTCTGGGTGATATTACAGACTTCATTAGGTATTTCACTTTGTCCTCTTAAGACTCACATGTCCTCATTTGAAGACATGACGTTTTCTCCCAACTACATTCTATATGTCGATAAATCATTGTGTAATCAATACAATCTAGCATAAATAAACACAAAAGTGTACATACAGTAGCGTATATAGATAATAATGACAGGTATTAGCATTAAACCTGCTAGCTACACATTACAGCTACTGTATTGACAACTTTATTTGTTTTTGAATTCACTCACTCATCGCCTATACTGCTTTATCATTTACAGTATTCAGGGTCGCAGGAGGCCCGGAGCCTATCCCAGGAGATGTATGGCACGAGGTGGGGTACGCCCTGGACGAGATGCCAATTCGTCACAGGGAAAACCCATACACGCACTTGTTCACACACTACGGGCAATTGGGGAATGCCAATAAGCCTATTCTGCAGGAATTGTTGGCTCAGAGGTAGGTTTCTTGCCTCCCATGTGGAAGACCTGGGTTCAATTCCCAGCCAATGCCCAAACTCCAGCCTAACCTGCATGTCTTTGTACTGTATGAGGAAACCAGAGAAACCGGGGGAAACCCACCAAGCATAGAGAAAACATGTAAACTTCACACACACATGCCCTGAGGTGTGAATCAACCCTTCTTCCCTGGAGGTTGACTCTGTAACATTATATACTTGAAATTTCAAGGCATATAAGAAACACGAATAGTAGCTTTATTCTGATTTTGCTGTACATACTGAGAAGCCTTTGAAATAATGAATATATTAAAGAAGAAGAAGGAGAAGAAGAACATAGAAAAGGCTGTGTCACAAGATTTTTTTTTATTCTGGAAATTAGAAATTCTTACAATGTTTCTTGCAAAAACTCCCTTCATATATAACTCATCACACAAATACTTTAAAATGAATAATAATAATAATAATAATAATAATAATAATAAGTAGAAAAACAGTAGCAAAATGATTGCTAGTCATTTCTTGCTCTAGATTTCTACTGAAATTGCAAATACAGCGTCTTGACATTCAGCTTCCAAAATTGATTAAAATTACATATCAATATGATAAAGTGGTGCAAAATTTACAATAAACAGTACACAATAACATTACGCACACCTTCACAAAGAAAATGGCCACCGCAATGATATGCTTTTTTTTTTTTTGCTGAACATAAGCAGCACAATTGATAAGCTTTACATTCAAACACCTTAAAAAGCCAATACAAGAGACAATTCTTTCACAATTCTTTTTCAAGAAAAAAAAAGGCTTTTTTCCCCCTTTTTTGTTAAATAAAGCAACCGTGTATTTGAGATGAGCATAAGTACAAAGTTCAAGGGTTTCTGGTCAGGTGATTGTTTTTACAAATATGGAAAATGTTGCAGTACTGTTACACGGAACACAGTGTTTGTGTTACGCTGATCTGAGTCTGAGATCTTTTGAAGAACAAACCTGTTCATGTTTCTTCTGAGAGACAAGTGATTATTACATTAAGAAATGAATAAACATGCTATATATTTTTTAAGCTAATAAGCCTGAAACAAATCTGATGTCTTCAAAGAGTCGGTTTTGTAACATGGTTTTGCAATCAAACCCCATCTCTGTAATCTAATGTACCAACCGAATCCGGCGATGGAGCAAAGTTCTAACTGGCACCACACTCTTCAATCCTGAACACTCAAACTCACGCCTGGGGCATATTTATCATCCCGACCCGCCTACATGCCTGTTTATGGACAGTGGGAGAAATCCCAGAGAACGCTTTTTTGGTGGGGGGGTCATGTAAAACTTCAAACAAACAGTAACATGAGCTCAGGATCGAAACCCCCGGAGCCGTGAGGCAGCAATGCTAACTACCTACATGCTAATCACCTGATACTCTTTGTATGCTCCCTAATCATGCACATAGCTTTATTAACTGCATTTACAGATCCATAAACACTAGCAGCAATATGATTAGTGTGTTTTGGTGTAAAATTAGCAAGTTGGCTTCAAGCGATGGCTTCTGCATTCAGTGGCACTTACAGAATAGATGGTTTAGTCTAGCTTAGTATTTATAAAATCATAACCACCAACTCTTGCCCTTGATGGTCCTTTGTTTCCTTATGGAGCAGTTAAAAAAAAAAACTGACCCTCCAGCTAAAAAAATCCTTGTGCTGTTAAAGGACTATTTTTACAATAATAGGACGAACGCAAAGGATAGAAACGTGTACAAAAACAAGGCCTCGTTAGGGACGTCTTTGAATTGTTCTCTGAGTGAAACAGCGCTCGGTTCCTGGACTTGTTCACCTTCCAGGGAGTTCAAGAACAGGTTTAGGTAATTGGGTTTTAAAAAATGGACTAGTGGATTTCTATTACACATGGTAAATAACTCACCTTTAAAGAAGAGGATTAGCGGCAGTTCTGAATTTTTCTCCTCAAAATTCTGACTTTAGACAATTCTGACTTCAAATCACAGATAAAACCTTCTGAGACTAAAGTCGGAATTTTGGGATTAATGTCAGAACTCTGATGTAAAAGTCAGAATTCTGACATTAAAGTCAGGATTTTCAGATTAATATCAGAATGCTAAGATTAAAGTAAAATCTCTGAATTTTTTGATTAAAGTCATAATTTTGAGATTAACATAAAAAAAAATTTAAATGAACAGTTATTTTAATTTTGAGATTAACATCAAAATTCAAATATTAAAGTTAGGATATTCAGATTAACGTCATAATGCTGAGATTAAAGTCAAAATTCTGAGACTAAAGCCAAAATGTTTTTGATTAATGTTTTTGATTTTTTTTTTTTATTAAAGTCAGAATTATGAGATTAAACTCTTATTTTAAAAAAGTCAGAACCCAATATATTTTTTTAATGGTGGCTCTAACCCTCCTCCGTTCACCTCAATAACACTGCATGGCAAGATTTGTCTCCTGAATTGGCTGGATTGAAGTGAAAACACTGTGTGCAGTAGTATTACATTTTAAGGAGCTCTGTGGTGTGTGTGTTAACAGTCCAAGCCATCATCGCGTGGTTGACATGCCCAGAGAGAAACAAACAGTCATAGTAGGACACAGTGAAGCCTGGCTGTTCCGGATGGCCTGTCTGCCCGCCATTTGGTTTTCTTCTTCTTTTGGGCCCTCTCAGGAACCTGCTGCCTGTTGAAACAGAAAGCAAAAGAATAGTTGAATTAAACAAGAATTATATAAATGAGACTCTGATAGTCTCAAAGTCCAAAGCTCTAGCTTAAATCCAGTAACTCTCGTGCTAAATTGATGAATGCAGTGTTATGTGCTTTACTTCAGACATGGTTGCAGAAGCTACTCCTGGACTCAACCTTTACCATTACAGGCTTTCAGACAGTACAGGCTGACAGAGACTGCAGGTTGTGCGGTAGGAAGAAGGGGATTGCAGTGTTTGTTAACAGCAGATTACTGTTAAAGAACATATCTTCAGTCTTCGTCCGTATCAGCTGAGGCGAAAGTTTATATCTGGCATTTTTATTGCTGTTTACATTCCTGCAGATGTTACATGTGACATCATACACTCTGTTACTGCCAGACTACAAACAACATCCAAATACTTTCATAGCTATCTCAGGAGACTTCAATCACACTTCTCAAACTTTTTACCAACTGTCTCACTAGAGAAAATAGAACTTTCAATATATTTTATGCAAATGTAAAAAATGCAGCTTCCCCTTTTGGTAGATCAGACCACAACTTGGTTCTTCTCATCCCCACCTACACACCCATCATCCAGCAGCAGCCTGTTACCACAAGAAAGGTTTGGTGGTGGACACGGGAAGCTAATGAGACTCTGCTGTTTTGTTTTGAAGCACAGACTGGAGCCCCACGGAGATGACACTGTGTCCATAACAGTTTACATAAACTTCCTAACAGGACAATGAGGTGCTTTTCTAATAACAAGCCCTGGATTAAAAGTGATCTAAAGGAGCAGGTTAACAGGAAGAAGAGAGCCAGAGCCAACAAGCTGAACCTTTTCTTCAACAGGTTTAGTACAGGATCCCCAGTTGCCCTATCTGCTCTCTCCTCCAGACACTGACATCACACGACTTTTATTAAACTTGTTTATAACTTGTTTATAACAAGCAACATACATTCACGTTTAAGGCAGCCTAAGACAAAATACATTCAAACCTAATGGGAAAAAAATGCTAGTGATTGACTGCAATCAGATGCTTAAACCAAAACAACGCTAACTTTAAAGCAATTTATCAAAGCAACTCTAACTTTAAAGCAACATTCAAAATTGTCAGAAAGTTTCAAAATACATCTTAAATAAGTTCATGCAAAAGTAATGGCACTGTTTGCCTGCAAATTGTTGCTTATGAACCGGAAAAGTTCTAACTTTTAACATTAAAAAGTTTACCAGTGTTTTAGAAAAGTAAATAAATAACAACAGACGAAACATTTTAATTATTTATTATTTTCATGCCTAAACAAACTAAATGAGCAAAATGTATTTTATGCCTGAATAAACAGATTAATCAAACTGACATTAAAGAACAACACAACAGCACACTGTTATACCAAAATGATTTAGAAATGAACATTTAGTCATATTATCATGACAATGATGACAAACAGGGAAACTATTAAGCTTAGCCTCAATCTCGGGCCGGGATCACTGTTACACTCTTCACAGCGACTACAAACGCTTTTTTCCAAGGTAAAAAGACACTTTATTACATTGTATTATTGCATTGCTAAGTTGAAGTGTGAGCTAGTAAGAGTAAAAGTAACTAGTATAATAAGTAAACATGCAACAAAAAAATATATATATTTAAATATATTATTAATAATAATAATAATAATAATAATAATAATAATAAATGCAATGATTATAAAAATGGCATACTGTCATAATGATGTGCTGCCATGTATGCCATGTTATACTCACTGCATTTTATTATATTTTTTTGCACTTTTAGAGTCATTAGTACTTTGTACTGGTCAGTACTTGCACATTGCTCTGTGTACCGTCTAAATGGAAACACAGTCTTGCATACAAAAACATACAGCATGTAGCATGTAGCATAACATCATAATTCTAAGTTGTAAAGTCCATAGTCCAAATAAATCTGTGTAGAATTTTCATACTGTAGATGTTGCTTTTCTTCTAAATACAACACTAAATATAATAACCACGTTAATCAAAATGTGACATTTCGCTTATTTTTCATCATCAGTGACAGAATAAGGGTGACATTATTCAAACTTCACTCACCGAATCACTCTCACGAGCTCGTGGAACGCTTTATCAACGTTCATGGGTGGATCCTTCGCACTCGTTTCGATGTATGTGATCTAGACAAGACAAACATGCATTCAAAAGAAATCATTTAGTATATTTAGAATTAAAAAAATACAATTTGGGCACAAAAATTTATAAATAAAATCATACAGTAAAACACACTGGCATGCAAAATGGTAAAACTGTGGGTTTGTATCTGTACCAGTAAATGGTATGCTATACTGCAAATCTATCAAAACATCCCCTGAGTGTAAAATTTAATTGAGCGTTCTGCAATATCTTTACTCAATTTGCAATGGGATGCTTGCTCATCTAGTTAGCAATGGTCTCTGTGCTACAATGTTCTGAACTGGTTATCACGGAGTCAAAAGTATTTGGCCAAACCTGCAATGACATTGTATCCAAATACATACACTTCAATATGCAGTTGGTCCCCCTTTTGCAGCTATAACAGCTTCTACTCTGTCCATTATGGAGTGTTTCTGTGGGAATTCTTGCTCATTCATTCCATAGAGCATTTATAATGTCAGGCACTGATGTTGGATGGGAAGGCCTGGCTCGCAATCTCTGTTCCGAAGGTGCTGGATGGGGTTGACATCAGGGCTGTGTGTTAGGGCCAGTCAAGTTCTTCCACACCGAACTCATCACACAGCCATGTTGGAATAGAAAAGGGCCTTCCACAAACTGTTGCCACAAAGTTAATAAAAAGCATAGCTTTGGCCAAGATGTCTTGGTATGCTGAAGCATTAAGATTGCCCTTCACTGGGGATAAGGGGCCTGATTGAACCACCTGAATTTAATAATTAACAGGTTTGGCCAAATACTTTTTTCCATATAGTGTAGATTATTTTAAAAATGCTGGAATTCCATAATGGCTTCAATCCAACATAAGATACAATAATTTACTTCAGTCAGAGTAATTGCTAACTGCTTGGACGAGGCATGAACCTGACACACTTCAAAAGCATGAAGCTGCTTTACAAATAGTGAAGAAGCACTTACGCTGTGTTTCATGGCCATCTCCTTCCCCTGGTCGCTTGTGATTTTGCGCAAATGCACCAAGTCGACTTTATTGGCGACGAGCACCATCGGAAAGGACTCCCTATATGTGCATGCAGACACACATACACAAACACACACACAATGAAAAATTTAGTATAAGGCCCATATACAGGCCTGTCATAATAATAATAAGAAGAAGAATGATTAGAATAATGAAGAAGAACAACAAATAATTACTCAATACAGTCTGATGTATGGATAAAATTGTACCAGCAACATCTCTTCTGTGCGCTAAGGGCTTCCTCTAGTATCATAGTATCCATAATAACACACTTTAGGACCACAGACCATCTGTGTCTGGACCATCTGTGCCTTGGTTGACAGGAGTGTTTTATATTTTTTTATTTACGCATAGTAATGTTGTGCTGTTTATACGTTTTATCTGTGTCAGTAATATGGGTAGAAATCTGTCATCTGTATGTTATAAATATCTCCAATATCATCTGGGCGGCACAGCAGCTTAGTTGTTAGCACTCCCACAGTTCGCGTGTGTGGCGTTTGCATGTTCTTCCCATGTCCTGTAGGCTTATTGGTGTTTCCAAATCCAAGTCTATGACTGGGTGTTTAAATCTTTGTTCTTGCACCTTGCAGGGGATTGCCAACCCAACCAGGGTGTACCCCATTTTGTGCCTTGAGTTCCCTGGGAACGATTCCTGTCTCTGTGTGCATGAAGTTTGCATGTTCCCCCCGTGCTTGGTGGGTTTCCTCCAGGTTCTCCGGTTTCCTCCCACAGTCCAAAGACCTGCAGATTAGTCTAATTGCCGTTCCCAAATTGCCCATAGTGTGTGAGTGAGTGTATGTGTGTGTGCCCTGTGATCGATTGGCGCCCTGTCCAGGGTGTACCCCACCTCGTGCCCTAAGTATCCTGGGATAGGCTCCAGGCCCAACGTGACCCTGAATACAGGATGAAGCGGTATAGATGATGAGTGAGAATACTCTTAAGTTGACCTTTATGGTTTGATGGTTTTGTCATTAATGTGTCTGTCTTCGCCTGCCTAATGACTTAAATGTAGAATTGTGTTTGACGATGCCTTAATGGACTCAATTTTATCTTGATATAACCTAATCAGGTTTAGTAGATCTGTTTTCAGATATCCTTTATTACCTGTCCTTCACTCTCAGGATGAGTTGATGGAAACGGTCCACATGTTCGAAGCTGGCCTTGTCGGTCACTGAAAACACTATGAGGAAGCCATCTCCAGTCCTCATGTACTGCTCCCTCATGGCACTGAACTCCTCCTGACCTGCCGTGTCTAGTACTACACACAAACACACACAAAGGACAGAAAGAGGGAAAGAGAGACAGATTATAACAAGTAGCCAAGCGATCAAATCACAGGACGGGTATTTAGTGCTGTCAAGCTTGCGATCTTATGCTAATAGCAGGTCTGAATGGAGAGAAATGTACAGGACCCATATCATTATCAGCAATTTATTAACTTTTTCTTCTCATTTTTTAGGGTTTTTGGAAAAAGAAAGGAGGATGATATTGGAATTAAGTATTTAATAGGTTTCTTAAGAGGGACTGGACTAGAAAAAAGGATTTAAACTGGAAGGAAGATGAGGGAGATGAAGACCAGAAGGTGGCAGTAATGCAACATAGAGGATGCCACCCGCCAGTAAACACCAAGAAGAAGATAATAAGCCATTATTGGGGTTAATATACTGCAGGTGGCACTAATGCTGGTACATTAACGCCACCTACAGGTCTGTAAATTGTTCTTGTGTGAGTGTAATGCTGAACTGCAAAGATGTCTGTGTCCATTGTGCTGAATTTACTGACTGCATTGTGAAAAATGGGTTTTTAAATCCAAGGGGCACTGTAGGGGGAATCAAGCTAAATAAGATTAAACAGGATTAGATCAAAGCTCAGGCAAATACACCAAATGACACGAAAATCATTAAAGTGACATGAAAGACAAAAAATGTTTAAAAAAAAAAAAAAAGTCCTGTTTTCTTTCAGTGCCTTGCAAACTTTGCCTGGAAACACTATTTAAGCTCCGCCTTCATCGTCTAGGTTTTTACCATATTTATTCTAGAGCAAAATATTGTAACCAATCATAATGCAGAAGACGGGATTACTTAACCTCACACAAGCTGGCTAAGATTTTTGCGATCATTATTTTTTATTATGTCAGTAATCAGCATTATTATCGCACCTCCGCGGTCAAGGGTTCAATTCCCGGCTCAGGTCTCGGTTTCCTCTCTCATTGCAAAAACTCCATCCAGTGTGTAACCCACGTCTCCTGGGATAGGCTCCAGGCCCCACCGTGACCCTGTATACATAAAGCGGTATAGACGATGAATGCGTGAGTGAGTGAGTGAGAAGAAGGAAGAAAGCTAGACTGTTTTAGCAGCTATTGCTGACATTGCTAATAATCATTATAATAAACATAATTATAATAAACATAATAATCCCTGTGCTGCTGATGCGGAGCGATGATGTCAGCGCCCCAGGTATGCACAGAGCAAAAAGTCAGAAATGCTCATTCTCATTTGTCGGCTACATATCCGATCTAGAACCACATGGGAAATGACTCGAAGCCAATCTGAGGACCATCAGATTTGTGCTTTCAGGAAGTCCTGAAAAATGTCATGTGTCACATTAGGGTAAAATATCTGATTTGAGTCACTTCAGACTGGTAATGTCAACGTACTGTAGCCTGAGATTTATGAAAATAGTGAAAACCCTTAAAGTGGGTTTAAAACATTAATTTGAGTCTCGGTTTCCTGCTCCAAGTTACTAACCAATCGTAGATGAGACCATATTCTCATATTCAATCACAACGCAAACGATGTGCTTGCTTAGTCTCACACAGAGGCTTTCAAAGTATTTTGTAATTTACTTTCCAAAGAAATAAATTAAAACAAAAAGTACTTGTTTAGCAATGACCCAAATATATTCTCGTCCATCTGTGGAAATAAGGTTGGATTTAAATTTTTTTTTTACTTCTTGTGTGGTCTCACTCACTCAATCACCGTCTATACCACTTATACCTGCATTCAGGGTCGCGGGGGCCTGGAGTCTCTCCCAGGAGACTTAGGGCACGAGGCATGGTACCCCCTGGACAGGGTGCCAAGCCATACACAAACACTCACACACTACGGGCAATTTGGGAACAACAATTAGCCTAATCTGCATGTCTTTGGACTGTGGGAGGAAACCAGAGTACCCAGAGGAAACCTACCAATAGCACCTCACTGACAAACACTGAAATGGTGCATTCGGATGAGGAGTGAAATAAAGAAGGTTTAAGGTATTAAGAATCCATCCATCTAGGAACCTCTGTAGTCCAAACTAGGGACCATGGAGGCCAATGGTGACCATTGTATTTTATCAAAATTTTTACAACCATCTCCGGTCAACATTCACACAGTACGGGCAAATTGGGAACGCCAGTTAACCTAATCTGCATGTCTTTGCACTGTGGGAGGAAACCAGAGTACCTGGAGGAAACCCACCAAGCACGAGGAGATCAAGGCGTGAATCGAACCCGGACCCTGAGGGTGCACGGCGTCGGTGCTAACCACTAAGCCACCGTGTCCCAAAAAATGCATTATCTGATATTTATTTCAGATGCAGCATTAACACACACGTTGTTGAAGCTCTGAGAACACTGAGTTAACTTGTTAAAGACATGGTATAACATGGGACCTTTAAGGAGTTCAGGACAAACTAGACACCAACACAAAGTACTCAGATGGTGTAATAAGCACCTAAACAAACAGACATGCAGATTAACTCTTGTGTAAGCAGGGGCATAGCAATACACAAACAAACCAAATAAAGCTCAGATTATCCTAAGCACATAGCATGCACCCGTGCACAGACGAAATAAAGATACTGGGCCTCGTTCATCAAACTGGACAGATTTATTTGTAATTGATTAAAATGTTCAGAAGCAAAAAAAAAAGTGTTTGTGTCTTGCTTATGTGTATCAGCCTCAAGTAATATAATTAGCATGAATTACGCTGACATTGACATCTGTTGTATTTAGCACACACCCTGATCCAGAGGGGGAACGAAAAAAGTCACACACAAACACAAACTGTACATACACACCCAGACACACATCATAAGCACAGTCACATGTGTACGCACATTGTATGCTTGGAGTATGCACAGGCACACCCTCGAAGAAAAAGTCAAACACACACATAAACACACAGAGTAAGCACAGTCACACCCTTGATCAAATTAGACAAAGGGACTGTAAATCCACACTTAATAATACACTTAACAATAGTGACACACACACACACACACACACACACACACACACACACACACACACACTGACGGTAAAAGGGCTCTAACCATCCAGTATTGCCCACTGTCCGTCGATCTCTGTGTGTTTGAGGTAGGAGTCCTCGATGGTCGGGTCGTAATCAGGCACGAAGATCTTCTGAAAGAACTGGATGGTAAGGGCGCTCTTGCCCACGCCGCCGTCACCCACCACCACCAGCTTATAAGTGGGCAGGTTGTCCCCGGGCACAGCGCTCGTCGCCATGGAGACCGCTACACCTGGTCACACACACACACACACACACACACACACACATAATGGATGAGAATGAGAGGAGAAGCGATGAACCCTAACACTCTAAATGGGCTGTAAAGCGATACGTAGGCCACAGCTTTTGAGAATAAGCAGGCACTCGGTTAATATCTGCTGATCAAAGCTTTTTATGGGCGTCCAAATAAAAGCACTCGCCCGTATAAAATATCGATTACATCCAGTAAAGCGAGCATGTGAGATTTTTTCTTCCCATACATTTCCGTACAACTTGTAATGTTCAAGTTTCAGAACACACTGCGATCGGGAATTCAGCTACAGTAGGAATTCTCCTCCGGTCTCGTTCTAGTATCTTTGCTTTCGCATTTGGCATCTACGGCTGCGTGGCGAGGAATGGTGGTGGCTTTCTACATGGGAGGGATAACGATATACTCTTCTGTGTCTATCAGAGACACTAGTTAGAGCTTGTCGTGAATTAGTGGACCGTTTTATTAGTTTTCGTTTCAAACTGAGATATATCCAAGCAAACAAAAAAGTGCCACTACAGTACAATTCATGTCACAATGTCTCCTCCGCTCGTTTTAAATAAGTCTGGGGTAGGGATGAGAACATAACCACAGAAGTAAGATCGGCGTGAATCGTTACCAGTGAATGTTCCACTTTATACAGGGTATACAGGGTCATGTGGGCCTGGAGCCTACGAGGTGGGGTACACACTGGACAAAGTGCCAATCCATCGCAGGGCACCAGTATCCACAAGCTCAGTCACACACTACGGGCAATTTGGGAACTCCAATTAGCCTAATCTGCATGTCTTTGGACTGTGGGAGGAAAATGGAGTACCCAGAGGAAACCCACCAAGCATGGGGAGAACATGCACACAGACCCCGGGGCAGGAACCGAACCCTCAACCATGGAGGTGGAAGGCGACAGTGCTAACCACTTCTATGCCTGTTAAATGAATGAGTTCTGCAACATTATTGTGCCGAGAAAAAAAAACTTTGGGGAAAACGTCTTGAAAATACAGGACAGCTCCAGACTTCGCAAAGTAGACGTGGAGTCTGCAGTCGAATGAGCAGAATGAGGGAGTCAATACTAAGCTTGTACAATAACATGCTGAATTTGTGCACACATCTTTGCAGAGTACATCCTGTAGTTGATCGAGTGGTGGCCCTAAATCGGTTATGTACGCGTGATTTCCATTTATAAACACACAGATGCATATGTGGAAAATTAAAATTTCTGAAACTTTTTAAATATCTAGAATAAATAGCACACACAGCTTAACTGTGTATTGGCGTATCATAACAAAACAAGATTGGCACATGGGGAACGCAACATTAGTACAATAAAAGAAAACTATTGTGACAGATTTTGCTACATATTACAAACTGTATATACAGTGCAGTACAGTATGTGGCTTGGGGTTAAATGTGCTGTTTATATTCAACGCTTGTGGGCTGCAAATCAGAAACACACTGTTTGTTGTGCTGGCAGTAAAGTGACCAGAAAGTCGTTTCAGAGAATGAAGAAATATACAAAATAACATCACACTACACAGTTTCTTTGTTATATAACAAAATCGGTAAAGGTCGCACATGTGTGTATTTCAGGTCGTCGTCAGAAAGCAGTAGGAATGCTGATATACGAGCACATTTCAATTTAGCCTAACCATCTTAGGCGTAATTCATCATCAAAGTGTCATTTAATGCCAACATTCTAACCATGAACTAGATTTATTTTCATATTTTTTTAAATAATGCCATGACATGTTGATAACAGGGCAACTTTACACCGTACTATACTATAATACCTTACTACTACTACTACTACCTTACTACTATACCATACTATAAATCCTGATCTACATTTTATAAACAATACAATATACTGATATCACAAGTTTCACAGCTTTGTGGCTTAATCGCCTGCTAGTTGGATTTTCAGAGATACCACATTTCTTGCAGAAATAGTTTCGTAAGCGATATTATAAATAAATAAAAACACTCATCCGGCTTTACCAGGAAGCACAACGGCAAGCGCCATTTCAAAAGCGTCTATACACAGGTGTCTTTCGTACGATTCAAGATTATAAAAATATAGTAACTATTCGATATCAGCCCGTGATTAACACCTGACTTCATTTCAGTGAAGTAATTCACTATGGTGAAAGAGTGGAAGTAAACATTAAGAAATCATACATACACGGATACACAAGTTTTGAAATAATCATGAGCCTCTCCTTAAAGCAGGAACAGTTACACTGCTCTATAATCCAGCTTTATTAGATTGCAAACTCCGTATTGCAACAGTGACAACAATTACATATTATGGATATATAACATTTACTGCCACAGTTTCAGAATATAATAATTATAATTAGTTTTTAAATAAATCAACTGCACTTTAAATATCGATTGCCGTTGTTCCACAAGTCTTTACCAAAGACCTAAGTACCAAAAAAATAAATAAATAAATAAATAAATCAGGTGCACATTATTTTTACTTATTGCAATCATCTAGTTCAGTTCCATCTACCCTCGCCTTGTGATATACTTTGTGCATCTGCGCTGTTTTGACTTTGTCGTTGCCTAAGGCATGTTTACTGTCTGTCTGCATGGTTGTCCTTGGTAGTAAAGATTGACCCTAATTTAAGGTAAAAAAAATTTTTTTTAAAAAAGGTATATATGGCGGTGGCTTAGTGGTTAAGCACTGTTTTTTTGCACAAAGGTCGAGGGGTGGATTCCCACCTCGGGTCTGTATGCATGGAGTTTCCATGTTCCCCCCGTGCTTGGTGGGTTTCCTCCAGGTACTCCGGTTTCCTACCACAGTGGAGATTGGACTCATTTTCCAAAATTGTCCGTACTGTGTTGGATGGCACGTGGATGGACCAAATTGCCAAAAAATAAATGAATTATATAATCAATATTGTAAAAATCTGCAATGTCTTTTACATTTAAAGGGCTGGAATCCCGGTGAAGTTACAATTCATAGATGCCTTCTTTAATTATGTCAATAATAAAAAAAAACATGCATTACGATAATTTTTTTAAACATATTGTGATTGCAATTTAAACTGTGACATCTATCATCACACCTATCGATTTATATTTATTGCTTTTGAGGTGGTAAAATACTGCTGTTCCTCTATGATCCCACAGGTGGCACGCTCTAAACTGTTCACACAGCACAGTGCCCACAGCCAATTATTTGTTTAGAATTGTAACTAAATTCTAAAGGATATATAAAATCATGATATCTACAGAATTGCTATACAAATTGCATCGGTATCTAGGTATCGTGATAATATCATATCAGGTGGTCCCTGGTGATTCCCGTCCCTAGTAAATTTTGCCAGGCTTTTGCGATTAGATAATTGCTCTGGTCCATATAATTAGTCGAAATACAGTACATTTCTCACTCTGACCCCGAATCTGGAAAGTCCATGTCGCGTCCCTCCGACACAGCTGTCCAGGATGCAATATTTAACCGAATGTAAACAAAATGCACAGACAGCACAGAACCACAAAATAAATGAATTTTTTTTTTTATTTTTTTTTTTACCAAGCTTCTACAAAGCAACGTGTGTGATATCATTTACATTGATCTTGCAGCAGCCCACCAGCACGCAGTAGTACGTTTGGGAAGCACGCTGACCTCACCTGTGGTCAAAGATTACATCACTGCGTGCTCATTTTCTCTCAGTAAACATGGCATGCACACTGAACGGACCAAATGGGCTCATTGCTCATAATGAACACATGATTGAACCTGACATGGCAAAAGACATTCCGTGCGAAGATGCAATAGAGCATGAATGCAGGAATATTTTGCAGGTTTCTACTGTATGAAACCTAATAAGGTTTATTAGATAAAGAAAACCAAAAGAAACATGCATATTAGGTACTAGACTGAATATAGGCAATAGGTTATCTATCCATCTATTTATCTATCTATATACAGTATATATGAATATTCATATTCTTGCAACCATCTTTCTAGCTGTGTAGGCGTTTAAGTCGTGCTTGGTTCGTTCACTTGAAATTTTTCTCTCTTTTTTTTTTTTAATATACAAACATGCATTTGTTCGAAAACATTTTTGATTGATCTTTAAATGCAGATGTTTATTTATTTATTTTAACCACACATGAAAAAAAACTGGATCATTCTGATTTCTTGGCCACAAAGCAAGTGTTTCCCTCCATAGACGCGTCTCTATTTAATTCTGTAAAGGTGTAAAAGCTTCATTTCTGGCTTTAAAGACACGCAGGATGCAGATCAGCTGTAAGCCCTTGGCATTAGTGAATTATTAATAGCACGGACGCCGAGGCCTGATGCTTCCTGCAGAGTGATTTTTTTTTTTTTTTTTTTTTTTTTGGTGCCATAACTGTCAAAGCCAGCAACAGTCTCTGACATACAGTACAAGAAGAAGAAGAAGAAGAAAAGCCCATTAAAAGCACAGTGTTACCGTTTAAGCAGAAGACACCAGGTGCGGATGAACAGGTCCTTTTGAGGACACGTTGAAGCAAACATTCCAGTTGGAACCCAGGCGGTGCGTCGTTTTGTTTTGTTCTATTGTTTATTTCTTTTTCGAACCTCAGTGTTACAACGTTGCCTCTTCCAGAACACAGAGCTCTTCATCCATCCGCTTCAAAGTGTTTCAGTTCCTTACACCGCGACAGCCGTTACATTGAAAACACACTCGTATTTAAAGGGGTGTTAACAACTTCAAAGACACACGTCATCCTTTTACAAACATCCCTTTGCTGTGTTTGTTTGTTTTCCTTCATTAGATATGTAAAATACAGTTCGGAACAACCCACACAGTCATAGTCATGTTAGTAATAATAATGAAACGTGCAAATGATGAAGGCGGATCCCCCTGTCACAGGAATGGATCAGTCCACTGGCAGAGCTGGCAGCTTTAAAAGGGGAAAAAAACGCACACTTCACAGTAAAGCAAAGTGATTTAAAGCAGGAAGAATGCTTCACTTCTTCATTTTCTCAATGTCAGATGTTACCCAAATATTTATACATTCTATCATTAGTGATTATACATGACACATCTACAAGTACTGTAGAAAGAAGAAATCATGAATGATTGATTTGTATAACACTTTAACAGTAGATATTTTCACACAGCAGATCCAGTAGATCCAAAATGAACATGTACAGTAGATCCATAATGAACAAGATGACAGTGCCAACAGCAACACCCTGGTGAGATGCCGTTAGGACAGAATCTTATACGCATTCTGAGTCAAAAGGGAACTCTTATCCATAATTGTAAAGGAAATCCTTGCAATTTACAGGATTATAAAAGACACAGTGCTAAGTGTGTTTGAAGGATGTTCTGTCGTGGATAAAAGTCCTGAGGTGAGCACAGGACAGTCTTTAAGCATCACTCCTTAGGTACAGTAGGAATCCACAGTATGCAGGTGAGATTAGATGCCGAAGCAAAGGTGAAACCTGGGGATTAAGTGTATGTTTTTCTCTTTTTAAAAGTGATCATTTTTAGGAACTGTCCACAGTGGCAGAAAGTGAGTTGCAGGGCTTTGTGATAAATGCAGGCTGAAAGAAAGGTATATATAAGCCAACATGCTGTAAGAGTTCATTGGTGTTCCTAGAAATTCAACGATTATAGATTTGTATTAAAGGCTGAAATATATTTCAATCCCAGAGCTGAACCACTAATGGATTTTTGTACATGTTTCTTAACTCTCAAATTAACTTTTGAGTTTAGATAACTTACAGTGTCACAGAGGCGTAGCAGTTAGCACCCTAGCCTTGTACTTCCAGGATCGGGGGTTCAATTCCCACCTCAGGACTGTGTGTGTGTGTGTGTGTGTGTGTGTGCTTGGTGGATTTCCTCCAGGTACTTGTTTCCCCCCAAACAGTACAAAAACAAGAAGATTAAGTTAATTGGTGTTCCCAAATTGCCCATAGTGTAATGGACTGGCACCCTGTCCACCTTGTGCCCTAAGTCTCCTGGCCACCCATGTCCCTGTACCTAGGATAAGTGCTATAGAAGAAGAATGAATGGATGAATGAATGGATCATATTGGGTTCTGTCATATCACTGTATATTGTAGGTTACATTAAATGCACATGAATAAGTCCCAAATTGTTGCTCATACAATAAACACTAAGAAATACTTCTCCCTGTTGCTGTAGTGATACTTCAAAAACATAGCTTTTGTACCTTTTAACTTGGGATATGGTGTACCTTTGATTGGTTTTAATGTACATCATGTACGTTATCATACATGTAATGAATTAATGTACATCACAGCGTTGGTCCTTAAGTCTAAAAAATTAGTATTATGGTGCAGTTTCCTGGTGAACAATACAGATACAAGATCCGAAAGATGTACCAGTTGGTACCACGGTGGCAACACAAAGTACAGTTTGGTACCTTGGTCTATGAGAGTGTGTATAAATTATATACAATTCTGTTTCTATAAATGTCACGTACATGTTTAGGTCATGTCAATAATTTTACCACAAGCATAATTTCCACAGGATTGTAGTTTCCTAACAACTGTGATCCGGGCTTTAAACTTAATGTTGTCTAATAAACGTAGCATCAGTTCATCTTGTTCGTTAATCATTTTGGTAAATGCTTGGAACACCATCTGTTTTAAATGACCTGCTTTGAAATATCACTGAACATCTACAGAACATGCCTCCTTCTTTGGTTGCCTAGCAACAAGCAGCCTTCTCCCAGAATCCTCCTACAGTCATGCATCGGCCGTATCCTAAGCTGCCCCCCTTAATCTCTCTGTATAAGAGCGCTACATGGGGAGGGGGTGTAATATTCAATAATGGCAGCTACAGTACTCTTTATATGTAGTGCAGTGTCTGTCCAGTAGGGGTTTAATTAGGATACAACCACAGAAATGTAAACTGACATCATCATGGAAGCTCAGTGTGTTCTGCTTTTTGTAAAAATAAATAAATAAATGCATTTAAAAAAAGAGGACATAAAATCTCTATAGACAGGTTTTTTTTCCTTAATCAACAAATTGAAATATATATACTGTACGAATCTAAAGGTATTTGGTAAAAAAATTTAGTCAGCAGGTGGTGCTGACTGTACTACAACGGATGACATGTCCTGTATAATTTAATGTACCTTTGTTATATTCAATTACCATGTTTTTTATGCTAGAGTTCCCAAAACAAACACATGAATGAATAAAAGAAATAATAACTCACCGGTATCTTACAGTCGCAATGTTGCATTTTGCCTCCACGTCTAACAAGGATTCCCTTTAATGCCAACTATGATACTTATAGGTGTCCTAGGTATGAATTTGTAAAATGCATGTTGCTCTGAATTTTCATGTTAATAAACTCTAAAAGCAATTTCAATATACAACCTTGAAAGAATTTCTCAAAACAGGCAAAATGATTTAAAATCCCCAAATGTTAAATGCCCAAAAATATAATCAATCATTAGATGACTCACATCAACTGAATAGTACCATTTGTTTAATAGTCGATCACGCAGCATACTGTAAATGTTGTCGCACACACAGAAATAATTTTTAAAAATTTTAAATATGCTTAAGGAGCACTTCTGTGCAAGGCGGAATCTGATATCCTGATAATTTTACTGCCCCATGATTTGGTGAGGGCAGTGGTGGTGTAGTGCTTAGCATTGTTGCCTTGCACCTCCAAGGTCCGGGTTCGATTCCCGGCCAGGCTCGATTCCCGTCTCTGTCTGCATGGAGTTTGCATGTTCTCCCCGTGCTTGGTGGGTTTCCTCCCTCAGTCCAAAGACATGCAGATTATGCTAATTGGCGTTCCCAATTTGCCCTTAGTGTGTACTGTATACGTGTGTGTGCCCTGTGATGGATTGGCACCCTGTCCAGGTTGTACCCTGCCTTCTGCACTAAGCCTCCTGGGATAGGCTCCAGGCCCCCCGTGACTCGAAAAACAGGATAAAGTGGTATAGAAGATGAATGAGTGATTTGGTGATGGAGGTGTCCATGGTAACCATCTTTTTTTGATGGCACGGTGCTCCCAGGCGTACCCTTTTATGACAAAGACGTCTCATTAGGTCTTGTTGATCAGACCAGGAGCTCATCTGCATCTGGCCTGTTGCTGATAGTCCCTGGTTCCAGTAGGCCATGGTCCAGTAGGACCACTACCATGGCTCCACTGATCACTTTTCCCTGTGAATATGTCAGAATAGGATGGGGTTGGAAACTATGAGGCCTCGAAAACAAGGAGGGTTGAACGGCAGTTTGTATTCATGTTCACCATGCTCCACTGGTCTGGTGTTTTTCCACCATGAAGCATTACTTAAGACCTGGGTTAGATCCATGGTTTGTGTGTGTGTGTGTGTGTGTGTGTGTGTGTGTGTGT
>JAQMYL010000023.1:37462606-37472950 GCA_030014365.1 Clarias pachynema | reverse complement strand
TACTGATGGTAGCCTTTGTTACTTTGGTCCCAGCTCTCTGCAGGTCATTCACTAGGTCCCCCGTGTGGTTCTGGGATGTTTGCTCACAGTTCTTGTAATAATTTTGACCCCACGGGGTGAGATCTTGTGTGGAGCCCCAGATCGAGGGAGATTATAAGTGGTCTTGTATGTCTTCCATTTTCTAATAATTGCTCCCACAGTTGATTTCTTCAGACCAAGCTGCTTACCTATTGCAGTTTCAGTCTTTCTGCAGGTCTACAATTTTGTTTCTGGTGTCCTTTGGTCTTGCCCATAGTGGAGTTTGAAGTGTGACTGTTTGAGGTTGTGGACAGGTGTCTTTTATACTGATAAGTTTAAACAGATACCATTAATACAGGTTAAGAGTGGAGTACAGAGGAGCCTCTTAAAGAAGAAGTTACAGGTACTCATTTTACAGAGGAATTTACCAATTAATTCATTAAAAATCCTACAATGTGATTTTCCGGGTTTTTTATTTTTTATTTTGTCTCTCATAGTTGAGGTATACCTATGATTAAAATTACAGGCCTCTCTCATATTTTTAAGTGGGAGAACTTAAAAAATACTTTTTTGCCCCACTGTGCATATGGGAGGGCTGAGGTACTGATCACAATAAAAGTAATTATCTTTAACTATTTAACACTAACTATATTAAGCACCATAAGCATCACTCAACCTTACTGGGACTAAAGAATGAATGAGTTAGAAGCCTTTTTAATCTTTTTTTTTTTATGAGAGCCCAACGACATCATAGTGTGTGTAGGGCCCTGTTACTCTTCTAAGGATTTTGTTTCCATCATCCGGTGCTTTTTGGTGGTTCTAACATGCACAAAAAAATAATGAAAATCAGCACACAGGTTGGAATCTGCTGCCGTTAGGATCCCTGAGCGGCTGGGCCCGGGGCGTGGCACAGGGCCTTCACACTTTTTGACTTTGGTATAGCTTATACACACTTGCATGTACTGTATACAGGTGAAACCTGGTACACACTTAGATCTCTAAGTCTATTATACTACGATATACTACTCTTTGATTTATGACTTTGATTTATACTTGATCTCAAGACATTTGGCCATGATGATGCCATAAACTTGTGGGTAATAACTTCCTGAGTGACATCATATTGAGGAACATCACATTATATGACATCATAGTGTGATGCTTTTTTTCCTGCGCCCGGGCCTTTTTGGAGGTCTTACCATAAAATTCCCCTTGTTCTAAAATAATGTCATAATAATATTGCTATGCTCCCTTTAAATGCATGTGCCCAATGTCTTTCTGGTGCAATGGGCAGCGATGGCACAGATGCTTGGGCCCAATCATTGTTGCTTGCAACTATATTTTCTAATTGAATATATATAAATAAAGGATTGACATAAAGTGAAATTTTGTTTGAAAAAGGTGCTACTTAAAGCATGATATTTAAATGATAGATTCTTACAGATTTGTAAAAAAAAAAAAAAAAAAGAAAAATGCATTGTTATTGGAAAATAACCAGAAAGTCCTTAGATTAAGACAACAAATTAAGACACTGATTCTGAAATTAATTAAAAGGAAAATTATCAAAACATGAGAGGTTTTCAGCTTGTGTCTTAAGCAAAGTTCTGTAAAAGCAGCAGCTTACCGATACACATGGGTGTGACACCACTCCATCGCCCGTCCTCTAGACAATAGCTGTAGACATCCCCATGGGCCAGTGTGTAACCAGCATAGCAGGCATATTGTATGTAGTGTTTAAACTGGAATGGAGCAGGGTTGGGTATTGTATGGAAATAGAACGTTCCGTAAGCAGGTAAGGGAGGATAAGGACACACAGGTCTTCGTTTGCTTGAGTGGAGTACTGGGACACCTGACATTGCTGAAGTGGTGACAGAGATCTTGTGTTTTGCTGTAGAGGCAAGAGTCTGGTTCACCAAACTTTGCTTAGCTGTTGCATTTTCCTGATCATGATTACTGATCAAAAGACTAGATGTGGGTGGTGCATTTTTGTCTGATCTATTTGAAACATCATGTAATTCTCCAGTTTTCTGACTAACTGAAAGACTATGAGGCTCCAGAAGTTCCTTATCTACCATTGTGCTACCATTTGTCAGACGTTTTGGTTGAAGATATTTGGTAGGAACAACTGGAGTCGAGTCTACGGCAGGGGCATGTGCTGTTGGCACTTCCGTCCTGGGCAGAAACTCTTCATCAGTCCTGGCTGCTGCAGTGCTCCAGAGGACAAATGTTTCATTATGGATACCAGAAGAAATCAATGGTGAGGAACTAGCCATATAAGATGTTGGAAAAGATTTTAAGGCAAGTGGCTTGTTTTTAGATACTGGGAGGTCAAGAGGACTGGTTGTAGTTACAGCAGTGCTGACTAACTGTGTTACCCGAACAAACTCTGAAATATCTGTATCAGTAGATGTATCATTTGAAACATTCCTAGAAAAGTCTCTGTTTCTAAAGATTTCTGGGGACAGTCTAGGACCATCTTGAAGACTGTTGTGTGTTTTGCCTGCACTTGAATCAGCTGTTGTTAGAATGCCATCCAAATTATTTCCTCTTGATACACCAGGTACTTGCAAAGGTGTTTGAAATTCATGTTGCATCTCTGCTGTTGAAGTCAGGTAGTTTTCTTCTCCTTTGGGTGACATCCGATCTATGAATTTGGATGACCCCTTTTGATGTTCTTGCTGATGATTTATAGTCGAAGTGACCAAGGTGGTTGACTGCATGTTTTTTGATAAGAAAGAAGATGGAAGCAGTGTGATGGTTGAGATAGTTGGAGAGTTCACTGGGAGTGGTGCATGGATGAGAGACACTTCAAATATAGTTGTTCCCCCAACGTTATTCTGTTTAGTAGTTGTGGTTTCGGGTCCTACAGTCTCCACACTGGCTTGGGTAGTAATTTGAGCATGCCAGAGTATTTTTGGATGGTTTGGATGTTTCTGTGAATCCTCAGACAGATCTCCAGTCAACTGGGGTTGGGGCTGAGGAGCCCCAGGCAGAGACAATTTTAGAAAGCTCTCTTTTGCAGCTGTGATAGCAATAGCACCTAAATGTTTTTTCAGATTGGTCATGTCTTGGTTTAACCCCATAACAGGGTTGTTCAGTGATGTTTGCTTGTGATGAAACAAGTTCATGATGTCTAACTCTGAAAACAGAAATGAAATAGAAAAATTACTTTCAGAAATTTGCATTGCCTTTTTCTATTTCCTAGAATTACTATTAACATACATGTAACAGTGCTTGGAAAGAACCTATTAGACAACTTTGTTTATTCGGTAAGCTGTGTATGAGAAATATAGACAGATACTGTAATAGATGTCATGTACCTGGTTTAGTTGCTTGCATTATCTTGTCTATATGAAGTCTCAACTATACAGTATGGAGTCTCACTCACCTTTACACGCAGGAATGCTGCCATTCCAGCTCTTGCCTTTGCAGTAGAGCAACGCTGAGCCAAAGAGTCTGAACCCGGTGTTGCACGTGAATTGGACCAGTGAACCATCAGGAGACATCGACGTAGTGCCATGCAAGAGCTTGCCAGGACTAAGGCACCCTGGAGCTGGAGTGTGCACGCGCCAGGGAAAAACAAGTCAGTTGACTAACCAGACACAGGCGCATCATGAAGCAACAAAGTGCAGCATCCCGTGAAAAACCCGCCAGATAGAATATACTAGAGCCCTGACAAATGAACACACTTTTGCATGTTTTTAAAAAAAACTTGGTGTTAGCGGGTATACATTAGTTTAACTAGATTAGCAGAAGTGACATGAAGCACTTTTTATATTATTAAACATATATTAATAATAATAATAATAATAATAATAATATCTTCATATTATACATTTGCCCTAGAATCACTAGCAAAAGCATGATTATCTTTACATTTGCATATGAGTAAAACATTTTCTGAATAAATAATGGGTGTAACAACTGACCTACACATAGTGGTGGATGTCTAGCCCACTGGCCAGACACACAGCTGCTGGTGCGGTGGCCATGGATCCTGAAACCGGGGTTACAGCTGAAAGTGATGTAGAGTCCACCATAACGGAAAAACGTGCGGCCATTCTCAAGATGCTTGAAGTTACTGCAACCGCTGGCAGCAACACCTGAATTCAATTCAATTCAATAATAAAAATAAATAAATAAATATTTATCCCCAGGGGCAATGTAAGGCACAGAATAGTACAGAAAGATCAGTGCAAATAAAATAAAATAAAATGGAATAGTCTGTTAGTGCAAAACAGCTGCAAGTAAACATCTGTATAAAATAACTGCAATAACGCAAAGACTTAAGGTTATTATAAAAAAAAATAAAAAAAATAAACACCTTCAAAAAGGTTAAAACACCTGAATCACGTCAAAATGTAGTGTCCACTCCAACCAAGCAAAGTGTACAGTATGAAAGTTGTTCAACCCTATGAGTCATGTAAGAGCCTTTCAATTTTGCTGATGTACAGTACAGTACTACAGATTTAAATAATACTATGCACAGCGTATTCTAATCCAACAAAGATAAAGCAGATAGGATCTGATTATAATGTCTTATACCTGGAGCCAAGGCCCAATTCAGAGTGAGCAGTGCAGGCAAGAGAGTAGCTCCAAGAGCCTCCATAGAGATCCACGAACTTTCAGACAAACAGGAGGAATGTTCTGTACCTAGCAAAGGATGATGGAATGGTTGTGTAGGGGAGGGCATAAGGCAGAGTAAGTCAACAGCTTCAGACTTCACAGACACTCCTCTTGCTGAAGAAAAAAGAGGGCACGTTCATAAAGTTCATAAAAGGAGCATGCTGCATGGAACATTTCTTTGAACACTTCACTAATATATAAAATGCATCTAATATCTTGCAAAGACACAACAACAAAAAAATTGGGGGGGGGGGGGGGGGGCCCCTTTTAACCCCTTAAAAAAGTTATAATTAGGTGAAATGGGCAGCTATTACCACTGTGTTTTGTGGGGATAAACATGACTCAAGTGTCTATTTTCTCTCTCTCTCTCTCTCTCTCTCTCTCTCTCCCTGGAATGTGAATTGCTCTTTGCTGGATTCAGGACACACAAGCAGGTAACACAGGTCAAGCTGAGGCTTTGTGTGCTCCTCATATTCCGACATGAAAAGGTGCAGAACAGCCTTGAAGTCTTGAGTCTTACATACTGTACATGAAAGATTTGTAGTCAGTCAATACAGGATAAAATTCATCATGCAACTGGTGCAATTCTTTAGGATGTCAAGGTTATTTTCTGCACAGATTATAACATTTTGTTTTTCTTGGAAGTTTCACATACTACTACTACTATTGAATAATTTCTTTTCATTTTCCTAAAAAGCTCATGGTTGAAATTTGCAAAAGTTGTAATTATTGGATTTAAACTATTTTATTTGTTGATTAAAGTTAATTGGTCTTCATAATTAGAAGCCACTCTTTATTTGAGAACATCTGCGGAATTTCTGTTCATTAGGAATACTGTTAAGTACTTTTTGCCTTTGTAATATTGTAAATGTGACTGTTCTCAGCATGAACCAAAAACCTGTTTTCAATTATCATACACCTATCATCAATGAAATCATTCTGATTACGACCAAATGTAGGATTTCTTTGATGACATCATAGTTCCAACATACTGCTTAAGCCTTGGTCCATGAAGAACATCCAAATCCTGGACAGAATCAGGGAGCAGGGTACAAACAGTTACAGTATAATGCAAGAACATGACTTTCCTATAAAATTGCCAAAAGGACAAGAACAACAACTATAATATAGGCTGCCAAGACACGTATAGCAACATCACAGGAGATTCTGGAACATCTGTGGGTACTGTTCCTTCCATGCAGGTGGTGAAATACAGTACTGTGTGACCCCACTCATTTCTTCATGTTTTGCTTCCAAAGAGCCAGACTTTCTTATATTATTTTGCTGTAGTCTACAGGCTTCCTGAAGCATTTTTTTTTTAGCTCTCATTTCAGTCCAGAGGGGTACCTGAGCAGTTTCAGAGGAATGCTTCTTGATTTTTACACAGTGCACTATGAATCACTTAAGCATGAAACATCTAACTTAAAGCATGGACCAGTGAGAAACAGATGCAGATGATCAGGCAGATTAGTATACATGTGATGCTGAATGCCGAGTGGTTGGAACAGACAAGAGGGGAAATGAGGTTGCTGCTGAGGTTGTTACACAAAGCAATTTTTCAATTGTACCTTTTGTCACTTTGCAGCCTCTCACAGTAAACCATTTGTTCCAATTTCTTTCATTTAATCTACATAATTAAACTGAATTTAATATTAAGAAATGAGGGGAGGAAGAAAACTTTTGCACAGAACTATATTTGTGATGCAAAGATAAGAAGTCATCACATAACTACACCAGACATTTAATAGATTTGCAGCTTTGCATTTAATATGAAATGTCATAGATATCCTACCTGCACGTAACATACATGAGAAAAACATCCACGAATGAGTTTCACTAGATGATATATCACGATACCCAGGTGTAAATTTTTATTGTATTGCGACTCTTTTAATATATTACAAATTTATCAATATTCTGATACGGCATTATTATTATTATTGTTTTTAATAATGTGTAACAATTCTAAACAAACTTAGCAAATAATTTGCTCCACAGGATGCTGTGCTGCCTGCCAACATGTAAACAGTTCAGAGTGCACCAGCTGTAAGATTATAGAGAAACAGCAACATTTTACATTTTGGAGTCAGTGTGGTGGTACAAGAATTGCTCACAAAAAAATCAACAATATTTATCTGAATTGATTTTTGTTTTGCCCCATCGCAAGTATCCACAATTTTTTATATCTATTTTAAATAAGTGATTATTGTGATTATTATTGCTTATTTAAAAAAAAAAAAAAAGAACTGTAAATCTGTAAATCACATTAGGCTTTTTATATAAATAGGAATAGTTAAAAAATTTGCACATGCTAGGATAAATATTCTAAGGTTTTTAATTTAAAAAAAAGGTTTATAGTCACCACTGCACTGTATATTTTGTTTTTCCTGGACATTTAATTTCATTAAATCCATTTAATATAATGCTTTTCTCTCACAGCAATACTGGACTAAAAATATCATGACTATTTAAAAAAATGTGAATACCTGTACTAACGATTTTATTAAGTACTTTTTAATGCCTCAAAAATGGCATGACCTCTAAAAAGATTTACTATTACAGGCATTACCAGCACAGTGGTAATGGAGAGAGGAATAAATCTAATCTGTACGCTGTTATTTCATAGATACTCAGCAAATATCTGGGCGAAGTGCAACTAAACTTGACAGATCTAACAACAACACAATCACATTATATTAACTGAAATTAGCTCTTGTTTGTGTGTTTTTCTTTAAAGTTAAACTAATTAATCTGCTGCTTCAAATCTTGCATACAGCAAATCAGATTGTTCCAGAGGTTTCGGAAGGACAAAAATACAAAACTGAAATTTTGTAAAGCATCAGTTTAAAAACAGGTTTGAATACAATGAATAGTTTACATCAGACACAATGACCATGATAACAGTTGGCAGTTAAGAGTCTGATTTTTAACCATACTACAAAATGTAAGTAGTGCTACAGTATAAAATGCAGTGCTAAAACCTACTTCACATCTGTATTCACATCTGTCTTCTCATCTACTGTAAATACAGAGAACAAACTCAAACCTAATTAAGCAGATTCAAACCTAAAAAAACATATTAATGTTTATTAACCCCATGCTTCTCAGTCCTTGTTTTGAATTTTACATTAAGTGCAACTCTGTCATTACATTGAAACAAATGGGAATGCAGATACGATCATTCGATATTGATTGTTATCTGAGCGTTATACTGTCTTGTCTTATGTGAATGTGTTCGTCAGCCTTGCTGTTGCTCCTTCACATCCAGTTTATGTACGACCCGGAATGCCTCGAGGAACTCGTTGAAGTCGATGCTGCCGTCCTTGTTGAAATCGATGCTGCGTGCCATGTCATCAATGGCTCGGTCGTCCACAACCACACCCAAGTGAGAACTGAAGAGTTTCCATGTCTGCCGGAACTCCTCGATGGAAATCTGACCTGCAAAAGTTGAAATTGTCCTCCCTTAACCATGAACAGTAACACACATAATGGGATTATGGGATGAGGATTATGGGATAGGGAAAGGAGTGAACGAGAGCAAAACATTTGGGGATGTTAGGAAATCAGTGCTAACAATAGGCTCAGGTTTACATTCAATTTAACACTTGCCGGAATGGTCCTTGTCGATGATGTTGAAGATGATCTCAAGGTCAGTTCTGTACCTATACAGTGTTTCTGCTAAGTTTGGTGCCACCTTTAGGTTGAAAAAAAAAATTTAACAATAAACATCAGTTATGTTGATGGCTTAACAGTGAAAGTCCCACTAGGCAACATATTAGAAATTTATTTACAACCTAAAGTCCTAAATACTGCTTACATAAACAAACTCCAGCCACAAATCTACAATCACATCCAAAATCCAGTAGTACTGCATGTCATTACCGACTTTAGCCAATGCTATTTCTTTGAAGGTTCCAGAAACCTCTGGAAAAAAAACCTCTGGTTTGTTATTCTTAATATTGCTATTATGCAAAATTTGCCTTTAAGTCATTCCTGGGTTTTCAGCTGGATTTTTCATTTTTGTACGGGTTTGGGCTTAACCAAGCCAATTAGATTTTGCCCCTGATGTGACCTCACATAAGCAGACACCCTCCCCCAGCTTGTTGGTGGATCGAGGCTCACTAGTGGCTTATTCACACTGACACTGAAATGGTATGTTTAGAGGACTAAAACAAAGGGAGTACGTGGTATAAAACGTGGAAAATCTGAGAGTATTTCAGCTTCAGTTTAAACTGAGAATCTCTTCGTGGGAGCTCTGTGCCATGTTAGTCTTCTTCTTCTTCTTTCAGCTGTTCCCTTCAGGGGTCGCCACAGCGAATCATCTGCCTCCATCCAATCCTATCCTCTGCATCCTCTTCTCTCACACCAACCAACTTCAAGTCCTCTCTCACTGCATCCACAAATCTTCTCCTTAGTCTTCCTCTAGACCACCTGCCTGGCAGTTCCAACCTCAGCATCCTTCTACTAATATGCTCACAATCTCTCCTCTGAACATGTCCAAACTACCTCAATCTGGCCTCTCTGATTTTGTCTCCAAAGCATCTACCATGGGTTGTCCCTCTAATAATAGTATAATATAATAGAAATAATAAAATATGGGAGCTTTAACAATTTTTTTTGCATGCAAAGAATGTTTCAAAAAACAATATTCTGTGTCTTTAATTATAATATATTTTATATTCATATAATTTAAAAATACATTTATGAAGTTTATTTCTATTTTCTCTTTTGAACTAAACGAATGTGAAACCTGTGGCATAGGCTGGCCTGGACCGATGTTTTCAAAGCATGACTCGTATTCTACGTTTCCATCAGAGGCCAGACGCACGAGGCGAGGTCTCAAAGTACGCCAAGGAAGATCCAACCTCAGCACTGACTCCACTACCTCGGCCCATTCAGTAGTGGAGATCCTGCCTGTGCAAGAAAAAGCAAGAAAAAAATTAAGAGCAAAACAGTAAAGAAAAAAAATAATAAGACGGAAAAAAAAAAAACAGTTTTTACAAGTAATACAAATTTGAGTTCTTTTACCCGTGTTGCAGATATCGTACTGCTGAAAAGCAGCCATGAGTTCAGAGCGATGTGCAAACAGCTTCTCCTGCAGAGCTTTTAGAGCTGAGCTTTCAGCCACACTGACTCTAAAACACACACACACACACATACACACTCAAATACATTGAAGCACTTACGTCATCATGTGTATGATGCTACAAATGTCACATTGTCATATATGCAGGTCGGGTCGCAAGTGCAGGGGATATGAGGCTTTCTTAATCATATCAAACAAATCAAACATGTAATGAACATGAAAAGGCAATCTATGAACAACATCAACTAGGAAAGACAAGAGAAAAACTGCTAATAAAAACTGAAACAAGGCATGGTAGTGCCTGGTTGTGATTTAAATCCATAGACTACTCAGTGAAGGGTAAAATCAAAACATGATCATACAGTAAGTAATCATGACACACTTTGGAGACAACCAGTGACAAGACATTGGAATAAAGAAGACATATAGACAAAACAAAAGGACATGGCAATGCTATCAAAAGTTACATCAAAAGACCATGTGGAAGATGGTGTGGTAGTGCTGCAAGCTTATATCCAAGCACTTAAAGCACTCAATGTAGGGGATGGGTGGTGTGTGTGTGTGTGTGTGTGGGGGGGGGGGGGGGGGGGGGGCTGTGTTGGGTCCACCATTGA
>JAQMYL010000023.1:37450986-37462506 GCA_030014365.1 Clarias pachynema | reverse complement strand
CGCCCCCCCCCCCCCCCCCCCCCCCCCCCCCCCCGGGGGGGGCGCCACCATTGACCTTATCCCAATGTTCTCTGCAAAATCCCTCTAGCACTGTCATGCTGGATGGGAAGCATTGCCGTAATCAGGTTTTTCCAGAGATTTATCAGTTGAACTCAATGCTATGGCTGAATTTCAAGCATTCCTAAATGAGGTTTTTACTGAAATTGCCCAATTTAGGGTTCAATAAAGTCCATCCACTCATCCATCAGTCTTTTGACCCTTTCATCAATCTGTTGCTGTTGAAGACTATTGTCATAGTGTGATTCTGCCCCTGCCGTGCTTCAATGTAGGAATAACATTTACAAGTAGTACAAGATGCATTCAGGCAAAAGAGTTGTCCTATCATGCCAGAGAATCTTGTTCTTCATGGCTTGTAGATGCTCCAACTTTGTCTGGGATCCAACCTGAGCTGAATGATGCCAACTACTGTAGTCTTCAGGATGTTCCCCAGGTCTGCCCTAAAGGTTTACGGGCAGTTCTTGTAATCTCATGGCTTGTTAGTCGATGTCTGCCTTTACAAATCTGAGAGTATAATTTTGTTCAATAATACAATTCAACAATGTACATAAGACAAAGCTGTCTAAAAAGAAAAAAGGGAGAGAACAAATTGTGTAAAGCTCGACGGAAGATGACAAGATCCTGAAAAAAGTCAAGAAAATGCCTCGCCATAATGTAATATGCAAAGGAGAATTTTACATTGGTGAGCACACCAAGTGGGCACCTCCCATCAAAAAGAATGCCGTCTTCCCAAAGGCTTAAGCAAACTGAAAAATGGAACAACATGGCCACCTGCTGTCCAAAATGAAACATTACATTACAGAGTCAGAGCTGGATCAGAGAGCAAGTCACAGTTCTAGTGATTCTGATGGTGAAAGCACACTAAAACCACTAGACAGAAAGAAGGAATGCTGATTGATCAACGGAGTGCCTGCTCAGGCTGACATTGTCATCCTGGAGATGAGAGTATGAAGATGTGCCATGATCTTTATTGGTTTAAATCTGTTTATAATCTACCCTCATATGATGGTGTGATGGTTTTAACTGCTCTCTGAGACCAGTTCATTATCAACCACTTTATAATGGCACTTATGCCACAGAGTGAAGCTCAACTGGTTCAGCAGCAGCCAACTACGCAGCACACTATGGAGTGAATTGACATTGTTTGACAGATGACTCTACAAAACTGGGTGGCTTTACATCTACTAGCAGAGATCCAGAGATTATCCAGATCGAGCCCCTGCAGGATGTGTGCCAGAGCTGCCCCTCCAGTGTGTGTGATATATCTGTCTTATGAGTACTATCTGTTCAAGGCTACTGTCTCTCTAGTCACTGCTGTACAGGTGTGAATACTTCTATAAAATCTGGGGAAGGTAAAAGTTTCTTAAAGAGAATTATTACTGGAGATTCATCGTTACGAGTCTGAGAGTAAATGGTAGAGTATGGAACGGAAACATCCTCAATCGCAGAAAAAGTTCAAAAGTCAACCATCAGCTGGAAAATTCATCAATGCTTACAGTTTTCTAGGATTCTCAAGGGCCACTATTGGAACATTATCAGGTAAAAGCTTCAACAATCAACAGTGCTCGTTACAGTGAGAAGCTTATTGAAGAGCTGAAGCCTAAACATCAGAATAAACACAGAGGACTGATATCCAAGGGTGCTGAGATCTCACATGATGATGCACGTCTGCACACGTCTGTCCACACCGTCACTGACACTCTGCAAAAGTTTTGTTTTGAGGTGTTAAAGCATCCTTCCGATAGTCCTGATCTCTTTCTGTCAGACTTTCACCTGTTTGGTCTCCTGAAAGCAGCTCAACGAGCATGAATATTCACTTCTAATTCTGGGGATTAGATCTGCTATGGAAGCTTTACAAAGCATAAGTTGCATACATATCTTAATATCAAAGAATATCTCACCTTCATATTTTGGATGCCTTCAGTGTAGAAAGCAAAAAAATAAATAAATCAGGAAAGACCATGGAAATCGAAGGTGTGTGCAAATAAAAATATACTCATCCAGACTAGGTTATATACCTCTGTTGCAGAGTAAGCTTCCTGGTGCTACGGCTAACTTGGTACTGGAAGAAACGTGGGATCAGATCTGGACCCAACTTCACGTATGCACCACGGTTACTGCCCTCCTCGTAGTAGTTAGATGCAGAGAAAATGGTGATTACCTTCAATAAACAAAGTCCAAAGCTATATGTTTATTTCAAGACCAACTACTAAAAACACAAATACCACAGTTCTATAAATACGACTTAATCTATATCTATTATACAGTAGTTCCCACAGCGAAGTTTAGATACATACCACATTATATCCAAAAATAATGTTGTCTATCCCCTCTCAAGTGTATAGTAAGTGTCTGACCTGTCCGTCATGGCAGATCTCATAGCCCTCCTGCCTGCACTCATGTGATCGAATGAGCAGACACATGCCGTGCTTTTCCAATAGACGCCGTGTAACATCAGGCCCGAAGTAGCATCCTCCACCACGGAATGTGTTTGGGCTGCATCCGTTCTGGCTCTTTGGGTCGCTCCACAACACGTCCACAATCTATACCACATAGACATAATGACCAACGAATAAGACAGATAATGGTATGTGCTTATGTATATACTAATTGCCATGTTCCTAATATCAGAGGAGGGGATCCTTCCCCCAACTTTGAGGAGAATCAGTGTAGAAGGTAATGGTAGATGGCAAGGCTTCCCATTGGAGCCCCAAAAGATCTCTAACTGCCTAAAAGGTTTCGGAAAAATCCCAGAACTGGGATAGCCTTCCTGCTCAGTTTGGTGGTACCAGTGGTATGAGTGCTGCTGCCCAGCAGAAATCAGCGAAAAATATCACACTGGCCAGTACAGACTGATAAAATAATAGCAAAACATTCTGCAAACATTAAAGAACATGAGCTTCCTCAAGAAACAGTAATCTGTTCTGTTCCTTCCAGCAGCCTTTGTTACCTTTCCAGACTAGTCGGTTATGAACTTGAATGCCAGAGTACCTGTACTGTAGCTCTCCACCCACCTCTTCCTCAAAAACAGAAAAGGCTTTTCGGCTAGTCCCCGTTCTCCCAAGGTCGTCAGCACCCTGTTCTTCCTTAGTCTTGGCTACATTCAGGCGTTGCCAATTGCTCCCACACCACCACCGCTTTGCTGTCCACCACCTCCACCACCATACTCCACCTCCAATGCAGAATCATGTGACAAGTTCTGCAGCTGACAGTTGTGCTCAATTCCAAGGTGTATATGATAAGGAGGAGAAGATGACAGGACTTTCCCTTGTAGTCCCTTTGTGCTGCTGGCCATTCACTCAGATATGCATCCCTGCAGCCTTACAAATTTTGAGCTGTCTGTCAAATAGTCCCTCCGAGACACATTATGCCAGCCTGCTGCTCATGCGCCATTAGGAAGCGATGTAAAACACTCAGAGGATAGGACACATGATCAGCTAGTGTCATTATGATAGATTTGTCTCTAAAACTATGAATGACATCTGTGAAATCAATATGAAATGTCCCCAGTTTTCCTTCATCAAACACATAGAAGATCTAGTGCTATCAATGCAAGGTGAAACCAGTTAATCTTCATCTTTTTAATGGCACAATGTTTATTTCCTGAGGCTTCAAGTTTTCTTATTTCTTAGCTAAATTCAAAGAAAACATTGATGCCATGAATGTCATATTTTAGCTTGACACATGACACACAGGCGACAGACAAATAAGACATGCAACAAATTATTGTGGAAGTTGAATTTTTCTTTTCATTTATAACATTTGTTTTTTACTGTCTAACATCACTCGTTCTCTTACCTGCTTCCACTCCAGCTCTTCTCTGGGTGCCTCAGGCAGAGCAAGGGACACTATGGAGTCGAGGAAGGGAACTTGCAGTATTTCAGCAGGGCTAGGAAACTTGGCCGATGGCGGAGCACGCCGCGATCCCTGAGGTGAACATAATGAGGAGGAGGAGGAAGAGGAGGACGATGAAGAAGAGCTGCTGCTCTGCCAGGTGAGGCGACTCTTACCCTTGCGCCTCTCCTTGCCATTTCTTGAACTGCATACACGCATTTGATCCAAACTGCACTTGGGCAGCCGCAAAGCTGACTTTACCTGGAGCATGGGGACAGAATAAGGTGTAGGAAAAAAAGGCTTTTTTAAACTGAAGTCAAATAGTACTCAATATAAAGAATAAACTTTATATTAAGATCAAACTTCAACCAAATCTGATTTTTGTTATTTTCTATGATTTCTTACATACAAGAGTAACGGGCTAAAATAAACCTGGTAATACAGTAACTGGGGTCTCAGTCATAGGGGGTTCTGTGTGTTGATTTGCATTATGTTCTATTTCACAATTCCTAACCATCAGGGGGCAGTATTTAACACCTGGACATCATTTAGTGAGTACCTATACTCAAAGAAGTGTCGTTAAAAGTCTGAAACATAGTACCTAATACAAGTGCACAATGTATTTTCACTTTCGTACCATTTGCTGTACTTGACCGGTGCCTGCTGGACCTTTTGAGTATGTTGGAGCTGTTTGCAGAACAGCTTGTGAATTACTAGCTACAGGTAAAACAGGTCCTCCCATCAAGCTTACTGGTCCAATAGTTTAGTTGGCTTGCATACATTGCTACTGTAGGCTTGCTATTATCACTAATTCACCGTGAGGAAACTACAAACACTGTTGTTACTTTGTATAATACTACAACAGTACTTTTACAACAGTGTTTTATTTTTACACAAAATCCTCAATCTGACAAACTGCAGACCTGTTCATACATGCCAATATTGCGGTCAAGCCGTTTCCCATCACCATACTTTGCAACCCACTGTAGAGTGTAGATTCTGCCAAGCCTCTTATATGAGCCAGAGAAGGTCTCCCTTGATCCCCCCCATATCTGAACCAAGCAGGTCTCCAGCTCTGCCGTAGCCCCATCAGTCCTCCGACTGGCACTAGTGAATTTAATATGGTTGCTGTACAACAAGGCACTTGCTGATGTCAGCTGATTTTGCAAACATGCATACATGGGCTTGAGCAGATATCAATTTCCCCATATTTGTGCAGAAATATTTTCCCCAGCACTTTGACCAGGAAAGTTCTTGAGTTCTGCGGTCTCCTGACTAGTGGGTCTGTGGCTGAGCTGTTTCTTTTTGGTTGTGGAAAAAAAGGGTCCATTACAACCAGCTCCTGGTGTACAGAGTATGGACCAGGATGATTTCTAAAAAGAATGAACTGGTAGGGTTTTTTTCCCCCAATACTCCTGGTACTCTTACAAATTTCCACCCATGGTTTGCTAACTAGCGAGTTTGTGACTTCATTAGCCAGATTGCTAAAACCCTAGTTTCTTGACTGAGCCATTGTTTTACTTTCTTGCCAGTTCATCTATGCATCAGTTACAATCTGATGACTAGCAGGCCTGACACTTCTTCCTGATCTATGATTTTTCACAGCAAAATACATGCTCTTAAGGGTTAAGCACAAAATTACCAGTTTTCACCACATACACAGCTCCGGCTTTGATGGGATATACGTTACAGGGCTCATTCTTGCAGAATGAAATTCTAAACCATCAGGAAGCTGAAAACAAACAGTCACTATGATATTTACTGCTGTCAAACATTTTGAGTCAAAACTATAACTAAATCAAGTAAATGGATTGATCAGCTGGGAAGTGCCATAACCTGGTCTTTCATCTAGAAGGCGCCTTCAGATATTTTTTCTATCTAACCATCTTAGGCAGGCCACTAAGGTGGCTTAGTGGTAAACACTGTCGCCTTGCACCTCCAGGGTCAAGGTTCGATTCCCGGCCAGGTTCAATTCTGGGTCTGAAGTCTGCATGTTTTCTCCGTGCTTTGTGGGTTTCCTCCCACAGTTCAAAGACATGCAGGTCAGCCTAAGTGCCGTTCTCAAATTGCCTGTGGTTTGTAAATGAGTATGCGAGTGTGTGCCCTGCGATGGATTGACACCAGTGGTCCTGGGATAGGCTCCAGGCCCCCAGTGACCCTGTACACAGGATAAAGCGGTATAGACGATGAGTGATTGAGCGTTGCAGCACAAATGTTATGCTTGTACATAGGAATAACTTTCATTAAATGTATTTTACTGTAATGGATTTAGGCCTTACCACAGCACAGAGACAGCACTGCTTAAAGTGGTACTACTTGCCTCTGGTCAGAGTTTGTCTCCTTGCTTATGTTGCTTGACTTTAGTGCAGACCACTGATCATACTAAACCCCTTGATAAACTAGGAACTCTCCTGGCTCACGTCTTATTTAACTGATTGGTATCAGATTGTACCATGGATGTAAATGGTGACTACCATTTCGGAGACAAATTTTAAAAGATTTTAAAAATACCACTATTAACTAAAAAGAGTGCCACATTACCTGAGTAAACTGATGGAATTTTATGATCTGCCACACCAATTTCGATGAAAAGCTATAGACTATTTGTTGGTACCTATGATAATAAAGACTAAAGCAGGAGGGAGAGCTTTCTTTTAAATCCCATTGACCCCAAAGTACATTGACCCTGTACATGATGTTACAGTGAGAATACCTAATTGTGGTTCTCTGTCTTTCTGTCTCTCTCCCACCCCTCCTCTTTGTCAGATCATACTAAATACAGGCTACACAAGGCACTCCTGAGATACCAGTCATCTGTGATAATCAACCCAGATTTCGGGGATGATCTCATCAAGTGGCTGCACTCAATAAAGTTCAAACTTTATTGTTCACATGATCAGAACAAAGGCTTTCCACATACAGTATTTCTTTGTTTCAAAAAGAAAGGTGGTTGATTCTTTAATGCGCAGCTTTTTTGTTTGTGTAAGGTTATCAAATGTAATTTACTGTGGATTGTGCAGCCGCAAAGTAAGTTACTCTGGTAAATACATGCATGTACTTTTTTATGTCTAAATCATCAAGAAGACAATTTACTGGAAGACAATTTATTTTGAAGCTTACTTTTCAAGGTCAAATGTCTGATCCTCAAGCCTTTCTCTAGAGCTGTGGGATACAGTACATGCAGGCAGCCTAAAACATGAGGATATTGCCAGGAAATATCAGACAGATTGACAGGGCAACTAATCCACTTAGTCCATGTGTAGGAAATATTTCATTTTTAGTGTGTTTCATGATATTCTGTGTGCATGAGAACAGAGTGTTTTCTTTTTTTGACCTCGACACGCTGCGCTATCAGCAAACACATTCCTTAGTATAATCCATGTTCAGGGTTGTAAAACTGCTGAAGGCTCATAAATGCAGAACTACTCCCAAGCTTCTGTTCTTCTTCACGTTATCTTTTATAAACATTTCAGACCAGCTGTACCCACTCCTGCACCCCTCCTTTTGGTGTTTTCTGTGTGTGTGTGTGTGTGTGTGTGTGTGTGTGTGTGTGTGTGTGTGTGTGTGTGCATATATATACTCCTGTCTTCCACAATAAACTTTGAATATCTCACTGAGCACTGACTTGTGTGTTTCAATGAGGGGTTCCCTGGCCAGACGGGACAAGCAGAATACATGCTGAGCACTGAGGAGACAAAGGGGGTCTAACCTTAATTCAAGAAATCCTTACAATCTGGGGCTCTGTCCAGGATACCTCTAATCAGGTGAGTGCTGCTTTTTCATTTTTCTCTATAAAAGGATAGAGCAAGCACGCTCCCTGGTTTTTGGTATCTGGACCATGTAGGGGAGGATTGTCTTGTGGCTTTTACGCCTGTTTAGCACACGCTCGCTTTTGAAAAGTTCCTGGAACTGAAGCATAGTGTGGAAGCTGTATTCTGTTTCCTGCTCTTTGTTGTTGTCTTTGTTGAAGATATTGGTTCTTTCGGTCACGTGTTAATTTACATTTATAAAATGGGTAATAAGAACACAACTACTTATCCAAAGCCGGACCCAGAAGAGGTCCCGCGTGACTGGATGAATAGGTGTGGACTCACTCACTTTATCACACCTTGGCTCGATAATTTATCAGGGTGGACTGAACCACAACCTCAATTTTTAACCTATCCACGCAGAGGTACTTTTAAGTCTGAATGTCTAGCCTCTGCTTACTCTCAGATATATGAGGGTATGGGTGATCCAAGTTGGGATTATCCCTACATGGGTTTGTGTTACCAAAAATGGGTAGAAATGAAAGCTCGTTGGGATAAATACTTAGACATAAAAGAAACTAAAATACAGAAGAAAAAGATTCCCAAGGTCACATCTGAAACTAAGTTCAAGTCGCCCATTCACTCAACTTTTCCGGTCCCTTCTCCATATCATGCTGACACAGTAACATCAGCATCTAACCAATCAATTATTGAGAAAATCTATCCTAATTTGAATCCCACTAATCCTTTCATGAACTGCCCATCTGTGTCCGTCTCCCCCGTTCCCACAAATGCGGGCTCACCTGCGAGCTGCTCCATTGCTGAGGAAGCGAGGGGAGCTTTGCTGAAAGGGTGTTCCTCTGGACAGGGAAAGACTTCCAAGAGGGTGTTGGGACGAACTCCTGACAGCCCTCTTTCGGATGATCCCATGAATACTGATTATGAGGATGATGATTATGATAACCCGGACGATGTAGGTCCGGATGCAAGGTCTCGCCCCAACCCTACACCAGAAAACACTGAGTTTGTTTTCTCTATGGGGCCCAAGGGTCCAAAAATCCTTCCACCATCCGTAAGCACACTGAAGGACCTCATTAAGATGCTCCCTTCTCCCAACAAACCTTTGCATTTTGTTGATATGCTGATAAAGGCTTCTAGGCACTGTCAGCTCGTGGGTGCGGATTATCGCTTTATTTTGCAAATGGTTTTGGGAGATGGGTATGATGAGGCTGATTTGATAAAGACGGTAAAATGCTTAGACCCCAAAACAGACAAATGGGCTGTAGTGGTGAAAGATGAAGATGTTGACGGGGGGCGACGACGGAAAAAGAAGGAATATGAGTTTGTTTGGGGCAATCCTAATGAGGCTATGGGACTCTTAAAAAATGAACTAACTGCCTATCTTCTCTCACGTCAAGAAGCTAGCCAGGATCTGTCGCAGGTAACTAATTGTAAACAAGAAAAGGGCGAGACTACGTCCAAGTTTCTCGAGAGGTTCCGAGTGACCTGGACCCTCTTGCGTGGTATGCCCCTGCCTGAGGCAGACCCTAACCCACTTTTCCTTAACACCTTCTTGAATAATTGTCGACCAGAAATCGTAAAAATTTTAAAGTTTCAATTGTCAGATCGTTCTACAATGACTATTAAAAGATTAGGCGAGGATGTGAGAACAATGGAAGGAGATGGTATTTTAGAATGCAAACAAGTAGAATGTCATATACAAGGATACAGAGGTGGAAAAAAGGAGGGTAGAGGAGGCCGTGGAAGAGGTAGAGGAGGTCTACAGGGTCAGAGTGCACCAAGTAGATCTGGTAATTGTTACTATTGTGGTAAAAAAGGTCATTGGGCTCGTGAATGTCGTACGAAGGCCCGGGGTAAGGTACGTGATGGACAGAATACATATAACCAATTGACTCATGGTCAGTGGCATGATGCTCATGAGATGTTTTCTCCTAATACTTCCCAGAAGCAGCCGCAGCGAGTGCAACAGCAACAACAACAACAGCAGCAACATAGACCCAATCTGACTGTCTCACGGATGCAGGTGGGAGTATATGATTTAAGAGACACATCCCATCTCCCTAGTACTCTCGCTATTCTAAAAACTAAGGCTCATTCCTCTGGTGACACGATGGAAGTGCAAGGTAATTCGCTAGCTGAACATATTGCTAAAGAAGCGGCCCGAAAACAGATTTACTTTTCTGACTCTGTTTCTGAAATCTGATTTTTATCTGATCAATACGTTTTCTTGCTAGCTCTTTGATTCCTGATTTAGATTTATTGCTTTTAGATTTATTGCCGAATGATTCCTCTTTTTGGCAAGCTCAGGTTGCCTACGTTGCTTCTGATGGTTTATGGTATTGTGCTGATGGCAGTTTGTGCCTGCCGTCTCATTGTCTTCTGTCCCTTGTGCGAAAGTTCCAGTGTTACACATCGCGCAAGAAGGGGGGTTAAGGAAAATATGAAAAAAGTCTTTTGTATAGCCAACATGCTTGGAACAATTGATTCATTAATATCTAGATGCTTGGTGTGTGCTCAGAATAACGTGACAAATGGTTAGTAAACATGAAAAGTCTTCCTTTATCTACTGCCCTGTTTACAGAGTGGCAAATTGGTTTTACGCATATGCATGTATGTGGCCCATTCAAATATCTTCTGGTTTTGATCGACAGGTTTTCGAGGTGGATGGCAGCTTTCCCGTGTGCACGAGAGAATGCAAAGGTGGTGACCCGGGTCCTAGCGAAAGAAATAACACCTCGTTATGGCGTGCCTCATGCTACTGACTCAGATAAAGGAACACCTTTTACATCACAGGTAACACAGAATTTGTGTAAATACCTTTCACTGTCCTGGCATTTCCACATTCCTCATCATCCACAGTCATCAGGTATAGTAGAAAGAACAAATAGGACACTGAAAGAAAAATTGACTAAAGCAAACCACGGGGAGTAAAAACTAGGTTGATCTGTTACCTGATGTTCTACAGTAGCTGAAATGAGAATGACACCAAGAAAAGACGTGCACATGTCACCACATTAAATTATATTTGTCAGACCCTTTCCCGTGCCTTGGAGGAAAGGCAAACCCGAGAGAGGAACAACTGATCTTAATGTACATATTGCTGAATATTCTGCTGCTCTAATAGACACTCATAACCAAACATTAAGAACAAATTGCTCATGGGGCTTCAATACCCTCAATGAAACCCACACACATCCTTTTAACGTGGGAGACACTGTTCTGGTAAAATCTTTAGCGCCCAGAAAACTTGGAGATTCTAAATATGACGGACCAGCTGAAATAATCACAATCACTTATACAGTACTGCTATCTTAACTGATCTTTTTCCACAGTGGTCCATGCTACTAGGCTGAAGAGATGTCCTGTCGGCGTGAGATCAAAAGATGAATAAATGCTTCTGTATTATTACCTTTCTTTCTCCGTCATTTTTTGTTTTGTTTCCTAGACTAAAGATGTGCTACAGTGATTACCAACCCGTGACGTGACACAGAGGGATTGTCTTGCGTTGCAACGGAACGACTTCACTTCTGCTATTAGTGTACCATTCCTGGTGGTGTCTTAGAGCCTCGTGAGGTGGGACGAGTGCAGATTGGGCGCGCCCGCACTCTGAGCACTGTAGCGTCAAGAAAGGCAATAGTTCACCACTGGTAGTTATTTATGAGTCAGACCTGTTGTGTCTCTTTGGTCCGTGCATTCTTCGCTGTGTGCAAAATCTTTTGTATAAGTACGTTTCAGGTTATGTTCTCGGAGTGTTATTCAACGATGTTTCTTATGAATAAAAAGGGGGAATTGTAGGGAATATTTAATTTTTAGTGTGTTTCATGATATTCTGTGTGCATGAGAACAGAGTGTTTTCTTT
>JAQMYL010000023.1:37430420-37447033 GCA_030014365.1 Clarias pachynema | reverse complement strand
TGATTACATTTTATAATTGGCAGCAAAATGTAAAACTTGTTACACCAAAACTGGCTACTGCCACAAAGGACAAAACTGTGGCAAGTGTTTTTTTCTATTATTATTATTGAGCGCGCACAGAATCGAGAAGTCACGTGTGCGCGGAGAACACGTTGAGCGAACAGGGGATAAACTGCACGCGCAGAATCGAGCTGTTGAGCGCACAGTGGAGACATTGCACGCGCATAGAGTGCTTTGTTTGTTCTCAAAATGTCAAACCACGCGCTCTGAATTGTGGCAGGAATATAACGCCATATGCATGCACATGTGAAAAAGTCACGCGAGTAATTTCCGTCAAGTGATCGGCTTTTTTGATCGGCGCTTTTGGGTTCTATTTTTATCTATTTTTAGCCAATATCGGCCGATCATGATCAGTGGCCGATCAATCGGAGCATCATTACTTTTTGGGGTTGTTTCCTTAAAGTCAACATGAAGGTAAAATTGTGTTATTTTAATATCCCACTAGACTTTTTATTATTAGGACTTTTGTGTTGGGTTTGCGACTCTTATTTTGTATTGTCTGAGGTGTTTTCAGGGGTGTTATATCTATTTCTGATTGTTTTAATTATTTAAGAGTTTTAATTCAATTTTATTATTTAAGCTCACTGCCTCACTGACCCCCAGCATAGCCATGTCCTGCTAACTTAGAATTAGTCCTTGTTCTACCGGAGCCTAGAACTGAGCCTAACATAGTTCAACACCCTTCCACCTTACCTGAACCTCACCCTTCAAGCCACTAGCTGGCTTTAAGGACATTATGCTCTCACTGTCCCATGGCTTCACAAACTGCAGTGCACCTCAGATTTGCATACATCTTTCCTGCTCTGCCACCTGGCAACATGCCTTCAATCGCAACAGTGGCAACTTGGCATTTCTGGGGCTTGGGCCCCCAACTTTCCAATCAGCATCCCAGTAACCTACAGTCTTAACCATCTGTGCCACTACTGCCCTGTCTTGCTGATAATGAGCTCTCCCCATGATCCCATGAAGTCCTGGCCCAGTGCCTTTGTAAACCCAAGTGCTGGCATCAAGCGCATACTAAGTCCAGTCCTAGTTTTCAGGTCACATCCCACCCTAACACCCATGTTAGTTCCTGGCAAAATCAATACACCAAGCTCTGTTCCAATTCTGGCTTCATTGGTAAATCCTGGTACAGTCACAGACCCCATGGCATGCCCCCTTCCAGCCCCTATGCCCCATATCATAGTCTCATAGCATTGGAAGAGCTGTCTGAGGAGACCATTGTACTATTTATGCTTAGGATATGTTTGCTTTAGAACTCTTACAGTATATGACCTCATGTTTTGTTTTTCCTTTGGTTCATTTGCCCTAGGTGTCGTGTTTACTTGTGATTAATTCCCTATTTATGCTACTTGGCTTTCTCTGTTTCCTTGCAGGCATTTTGAGACACTTGAACTATTTATGTTATCTTATGTATGTGAATGCTAAAGCTAATACTTAGTTCCTAACCATAGACAACTTTGTTTCTTTGTCACTTGGTTAAAGTTGCAGTGTCTTGTACCTGCTGCTCTTTGAAGGCACTAAGCAGGGTGTTGGTATCAGTGACACTCAGGGGGAAGGAGAGCCGAGGGCCACTATATGACTCAGGAACCATGATCTGCTCATAATTATACCGTCTTCCATCTTCCATTACAGTGTCTACCGCAGGGTCCAGGAGGTGAGAGATCAGATCTGCTAAAAACAAAAGCCATTATTGGTTTTATATTCTATATTCTGGTTTCTCTCAAGCTGTCTACGGATAAGGTGGTCGGAGGTCCTACCAATGTTGTACAAATGGAAATAAATAAAACGGTCACCATTTTATTTATTTAACCCTTTGGGAACACCAGATAACCTTATCTGCATGTCTCTGGACTGTGGGAGGAAACCGGAGTACCCGGAGGAAACCCACCAAGTATGGGGAGAACATGCAAAACTCCATGCACACAGAGACGGGAATCGAACCCGGACCCTGGAGGTGCAAGGCGATAGTGCTCCTCATATTTTAACTACGTTTGTCATCCTGGAATTTGTTTTTTTTTCCTGATGTGTCTCACTAACAAGTGGTTTTCTTATGGACACACAGCTGTTTAATCCCAGTCCTGCGAGTTCCTATCCATCAGTTTAAAAGAACTGTTACCAGATGAAAAATATTAATCCCTGCAACAATTATCCAATTAAAGGTACTTTATTATTTGATTATATTTGTCCAGGCATTGTATTCGTTATATGTTGGTGCTGCGGTCAATCCAGATTTTATAAATATTTGTGTAAGCCTCATTTTTTAAAGCAGTTTTTTATTTTTTGGAAAGAGAAGCAGGCCTGAGCCCTGCTAATCCATTTATAACAGTCATCCCTGCTAATATAAATAACAATGCAATCCATTGTTATGTGTCTGAATGATCTAAAATCCTGGATATTGTTTTTCAAAGCAATAGCCAGTCTGAACTGAAATTCAACAAGGACATCTCACACACACACACACACACACACACACACACACACACACACACACACACACACACTTATTTTGAATGGCTGTTAATTATGCATTTGTATTTGTAGACATTGTACTACTGTGCCATTTGTGAGCATGTAAATGTGTGATTGTTCCCTGTGCATTGATTGAAAAGAGAGCCAGGCATCATGAGCAGCTGTTTCCACTGAACAGGAGGAAGAGCTCACATCCTTGCTCAAGTGTTTACTGGGTTGCTGTGTGTGTGAGCAAAAGCAGGTTCAACAGGTATGGATGGTTATCATACTCTTAAATTGCTTTATAGGGTGATTCTCTAGCTAATGAGGGAATAAACAAAGCTTTGACTATAAGATGATGTACAGTACAATGACAAACTACAGCATTGGAGACAAAGAGTCTAAGAGAAGTTTTGCATGATTGCTCGACGTCTACATGGAATCTGTCTGGGTTCTCTGGTTTTCTTATAAAAGCATGGTAGATGGATATAATTCATCTGAATCAAATATTCTGTACCTTTTCCAGAAATAGATTTAATTATATATTTGTAACAACAACCAACCAGGACATCTGACCTGCTTTTGTATCTTTCTGTAGAAATGTCCAATTTCTATAATGCATGAACATCACCTAATTCAGCTATGTCCATGGTAGTCTTCTACAGCTTTGTTTTGGATTAGCCTGGATTAATTGTCTGCTTGATGCTTTTCTGACAAAACAGCACGGCTCTAAGTGGTATCTCCTCGTGTTGCTAAGCAACTGGGTCCCTCCATGGTAAATGTTTTAAACCATTAGGATAGGTGCAGGATGGTTAAAAGCGGGTCTGCTCGTTTGATATGAAAAGATAGAAAACCAGGGGCTGATATGTGAGAAAGAGGAGCTGCTGGATGAAAGAACATCAAACACGAAATTCTTTAAAATAAATAAATAAAAAAAAGGTTTCACATGTATTGGAACGATTACAAGCCAATTAATAATTTTATCCATATAACTACTGTAGATCAAATATTCCAGACATTCCAGCCCATGTTAAAACGTTTCCTGTGATGTGACTGAAATCTGGTATCTTGAAAGCACTACACTAAGTTCATCAACACGTCAGTTGAACCAGCATGAGGTGACACGTGGATTGTACCCTGCTGGATTACTTGCACAGAACAAACAGCTTAAGGTGAAGCTTCAGCTTCAGTATGTCAGTGACAGTCAGGCACGTTATTACACTTCCCACTAGAGTTCATGTGCCTTGGGGCTCGTTTATTTTAGCCACATTCGCGCACACGTCAGCAGTGACAAAATGGCATTAGCAGTGATGAGAACGAGGGTGTAATAAATGAAAAACAGGGTGGAATGCTTTGTCATTTACAGATTTTGTTTTTAACATGGCTGTCTTCATGCCAAGAAGAGGAAACAACTACATTTTGTAATATACAGACAGACTCTCCTTCTACATTGGCAGAATGAAATTTGGTATTCGTTTTCTCCTTCATAAATACAGGCAGCAATTATCTATAGCATCACGATTCATTCCACTGTTCTGTATACAAGTACAGTTTACTGGTACGGGTTTACTAAAGCTGAACAGCAAAAGTTAGTTAAAACATCACATTTTCCCCCCCCAATCTGTCCTGACTTGGTGAGCCTGTTCTCACTGCGGCCTCAAATTCCCAATCTTGGACCTCACAAAAGTAGACCATAATATGATATTCCGCTGTTTAAGGTTTGACAGGTTTGGCATTCTAAGATGCTTTTCTGCTCACCGTGGTTATACAGAGTGCTTATCTGAGTTACTGTAGCCTTTCAGGAAGCTCAAGGCATTTCTGTCCGCAGAACTGCTGCTCAGGCAATATTTTTTGTTTTGTTTGGGTTTTCGCACCATTCATTATAACTCTTTTTCAAATTTTATTTAATGGTATACGACTGGCTGACCATACAAAGAAGCAAGTGCTATTTAAGCAACTGTGAAAGAGATTCCTGTGCCTGACTCACACGTAAAATCAACATGTTGCTACTGGACTGGTTTATTGAGCAAGTGTATACTGTATTAGTGTATAGGTGGATTAGTATAGATCTCAGTACCTGGACCGTTCCCATTGAGCTGTGTGAAGTTATCCAACATGAAGCTGAAGAAACTCGAAAGCTTTGAGAAAACAAAATAGAGCTTCTGTGAATTGACCATTTATGACAGTCACAAATTACATCATCATAATATTGTGCTCATATCGTAAATGTGATTTATGCTTTAGAATCCTAAATCCATAGTCATTGAACTGTAAGCCTGGGGAAGAAAAGTTGGAAAGAATATTTGAAATATTTATAGCGACTGTTTATGTTGAAGCTTAGGAGGATCAGAGACAGCATAGTATTTTATAAAAAGCATGTTACAAGCAAAATTCCAATGTTATGAATAAAAATGTATATTATAATATTAGATTATTATATATCATAAGTTATGATTCAACCTAATATATACTGTATGTTGAAGCTTTTGCATTACTTTTTCATGGGGATCAGCCCTGAACCACTCTTTCACAATTTAACCCCAATAAATCCTGCCATTCTTCTTCCATGAAAGAAAAGATCCATGGATCGAAGAACCTGGTCATTCAGTATATACAGGTAGTCAGCTGACCACATATTTTTGGGCACATAAAGTTGCTGAATATGACCAACAGCAGCAACCGCAGATCATAACACTGCCCCCACAGGCTTGCACAGTAAGCACTATCGATGATCACTCTGGGACAAGGTAAATCTGGACCACATGACTATTTTCCAATGCTTCACAGTCCATTTTTTATGTTTTCTAGCAAATTGAAACCTTTTTTTTCATATTAGTCTCAATGATAACTGGTTGTCTTCCCAATCCCTTGAGTTCTCGTCGCATTGTGCATGTGTAATTGCTCTTACTTTCATTATTAAACTTGGGTGTGAGATCTACTGCTGTTTTTTTACGATGTGATTTCACTAAGTGTTTATGCGGTTTCCCATCACACTCATTCCGGATCTCATTCCGACAGCGGCTTTCTCAAAGATAACGCTTCGCCACAATTCTTCCAGGTTTTTCATAATGCGTTTTGCCAGTTCTTAGTTTTATGAATCTCCTTAGTTGTTTCCTTTTCTAGATGCAGGACAATAAATTCGACCCTTCTCTGTAACTCTGTAACTATTTTAATATTACCTGTAACTGGTCCTGTTCTCCCGCATACTCTATGGACTGGAAGATGTTCCAAGTGTATCGTCTCCTGATCTCGAGCCGGGCGACGTAACGCCGGTACCAGCGCTGGATCAGTATGGCAGCTTTCATTGCTACAGATGGGTATACATGAAAATACTACTGATTCGATAATGTAGTAATTCTGGTCCTACTCCACCCGTCCAAATGCAACGTGCAAGAGACAAGAGACAAAATGTAAACCAATCCCAGGGCTCTTCCTACCAAAATATTAGCATAGCATTACGTCAGAACTACTATAAACAGACTGTGTTCCTATTTCCAGAGCATCAGCCCAACACTTTCTATAAACACATCCATTGTCAGTCAACATAAGGACACTTAAATCGTTTAACACATGCTGGAGTGCAGTAGTGCCACTAAAAATAGGAAAAGCGCCTGGAGACCTGGACCATCATGGCTGCTAATTAAAGATGTGCAGAAAGAGTTGCTGAGACTGCAAGGAAGGGAATTGATCAAGGGGTGGGTGGGGTGGTTGGGGGGAGCTTTCATTAACCAGGCAAGATGCGCTTACTGTTTTCTCTAAAAGTGTACATTCAATGAACTGATTCTTCATATTCTTTGCTGCAATAAACTAAATATTGATTAAGTAAATAATATGTGGACACTGCGTAATAGGAACACCTGCTCATTTACGCAGATGTCTAATCTGCCAATCATGTGGTGTCAGGACAGTGTATAAAATTATGCAGATGTAGGTCAAGTGCTTCACGTCAAAAATCTGAATTGGAAAAAACATGATCTATAAGTTATGTTTGTGCGAGGTGGGCTGGTTTGAGTATTTCTGATACTTCGAGGATCTTCACACGTTAGAGTGCAAAATAGTGCAAAAAAACCAAGAACGTCATGAGCAGGCTGACACACTTTGTTAAGATCAGAGAAGAACTAAGGGACTGGTCTGATCTGCCAGGAATACTGCAGTAACAGAAATCACTCTTTACAGTCACAGTAAGCAGAAGAGCATCTCAGAACGTATAAAACATCACGCTTCAAGGTAGATATGCTTCAGCAGAAGAGCTGATCAGGTTATTGTGCTCTTCTGCTGTTTTAACGCATCCAACTCAAGGCTGAAGTTTTGTGCATGCTAGGGTGATTTTCTGCTCATCACAGCTATAAAGAGTGGTTTCCTCAAATCCCTAAACATTAACTGAAACTCCTACCCAGTATCTTCATGATTTGTTCAATGAATAAGTGCATGAATGTGCAGGTGTATAACATGCCTTCCCTAAGACACAAGAAGCCAGCCAAATGCAACTTGTTGAACTCCTATCTGCTCACTCCTATGATCACCCTTATAAAGGAGGGAAGATTATGCACATAAAATTTAAAGTAAATAAAAACATTTCCATATTATTTTGATTATGTATACTTATGATTATGATTGAAGATGGTATCAACCATGTTCAAGAATGTTCTAGAATGCTGCTATTCATTTCTATTGTTATCCTAGAATCTATAAAAACATGGAGAAGTCTGGAGAAGTTTTGTGTATACTAAAGTCATTCAATTGCACAAAATTCGTACTATGGATTTTTCAGACCACACATCCTGGTAGTGATTATTTTATCAGCCCTGTTTAATATACTGACCTGGGATACTGCATGTGACATTGCTCTATCTGTTCCCTATATTTTAATTTTCAGAACTTTCTGTGCATAATAATGATGACGGACATGTTCTTAAATTGTAAGTTAATACAAATTCAAAGGTTGGAAAAAGTAAAATGATAAACATAAAACAAGTTTATATATATTTAAGAGATAATGAAGGCCAGGTGCTTACTCAGTACTGGGCTGGGCGGCTTGACCATCAAATCTGTATAAGGAAGCAAGAGTTGGACATAATCCATTATAATGAAGTAAAGAAAGGAAGAAATCTCTTTAAGGTGAATTTGAAACAACAGAATTTCGATCTGCAGAGTGAATATACACACACATACATGTTATGCTTTTGTAAATGTATTTCACAAATCTATAGCTGTGGCAAAGGTTTTGAGATATTCATTTTCACAAAGTCTGCTGCTTCTGTGTTTTTAGATCTTTTTGTCAGATGTTAATATTACAAGCATTTGATAAGTGTCAAAGGCTTATAGTGACAATTACATGTCACTTGTTAATAATGTTAACAGCGTTAATTATTTATAATAAGTGCAATAATTTTCTTAAGTGTAAAAACCCTTCTTTTTCAAGACCTTAAGAGGGCTTTTTAAGAGCGTTATCATTTCTGTGTCATGCCAACAGTAAAGCATCATTTGTGGGGTTGGACTCACTTACAATTTTGCCTAAGAACACAGCCATGAATAAAGAATGGTACAAAAACATCCTCAAAGAGCAACTTCTCCCAACCATCCAAGAACAGTTTGGTGATGAACAATGCCTTTCCCAGGATGATGGAGCACCTCGGCATAAGGCAAAAGTGATACCCTAAGTGGCTCAAGGAACAAAACATCGAAATTTTGTGTCCATGGTCAGGAAACTCCCTTTAAAGAGGCCTTAATTCCATTGTGGTTAGTACTTATGAGGTGGACAAACAAAACCCCACAAATTCGAAAAACCCCAAACATTGATTTTGCGAGTATGTGCTGCCATCAGTCAGGATGTGGACCAACAGTTATTTGACAGCATGCTTGAGCGAATTTCAGAGGTCTAGAAAAAAAAAAGGTCAACATTGCAATTATTGACTCTTTGCAAACTTAATGTAATTGTCAATAAAAGGCTCCAACACTTGCCTGTAAATGACTGTTATTATACTTAATATTATACTTATTATACAGTATATCAACATCTGACAAAATGATCTAAAAATACTAAAGCAGCAGACTTTATTAAAAATTTATATTTTTGTCATTCTCAAAACTTTTTGGCCAAGACTGTAGATTCATTACACAAAGTGAAATATTTCAGACATTTCTTGCTGAATTCTTGCATTTTTTTTTTTATGATTATGACGTAAAGCTCATGAAAATAAAATATCCACTTGAGTAACATACAGTACTCAAACTCAAAAATAATTATTCTAATAATTTGAGTTTCAGATTTTTTTTTCCTGAGCTGCAAGCTATAACCATTGACATTAAAAACAAAAAAGGTCTTAAAATATTGCAACTTTACATGCAATGAATCTAAAATAGGAGAGGTGTTCAAGTCAAACTGGGACTTTTGATTATGTAGAATAACAGCACACTTGCACTTATCCCAGCCTCTCACTAGTTTCATGGACAGGATTGTAACTCATGCAACTCTACTGCATCACCTTACCGTGATCTATTTTACACCTTCATTCATGAGAAACTCCAAGTTTTACTTAAACACCCTCATGCTTGAGATGTTCACTTTTGAGACTGAATTTAAAAAACATAATAAAAAAAAGTAAACACTTTTATACAACATTCTAATTTATTTGGATGTAATGTACATATGCAAAGACACATCTTGCTACTTGAACTGTATTGTCAAAGAACTAACGCTGGTCAAACTAGTTAATTGTTGCAGTATGATATCCACTTACCAATTTCTGATGGCCTCCCCTGGTTCTCAGTGGCTACTGAGGCGCCGCAACCCATAATGGCAACATGAATGCTCTCTGTCTGATCATGTGTCCTTGTGATCACGAACCTGGGGAAATGTATTCAAGAATACAGTCATGAACAGATAAGCAATTCAATGCATCAATATTTACACCACAGCACTTCCAATTCTTAATCCTATTGGTGTTTTAATAGCAGCAACTCTGACGGTAATTCCATTATCAAAGCAAATCACGCGTTTATGGTAATGTGTGTTTCGATTGGTTTCTATAGTAATGACTTTAAAAGAGGTTTGTATGCTGGACTGACCACATAAAAGAAGTGTAAATGTTGGAATGTCGACATGTTGGCACTTTGTATCAGTCAGAGGTACAGCTGTCCAACATCACCTCATCATTGATTACTTTCCTAGAACAGCACACTGCTCAGGTCTTTATCCTTTCATATTGAATTTAAAGGGTGAAGTGATCATCAAAAATGAGAGAGGCTCCAGCACAATTAAATGTGCAAATGAAAGCATGAGTGCCGTTGCCTCTTTATTTCAAAATAAAAAGGATATCTAATTTATAATGGACTTTAATCTGTGTCTTAAGCGCTTTTCAAAGGACCCTTGAATGGCTTTAGATTTATAAGAGCGGCTTACATCATTTATATCATTTATATCAGCTTTCCAGACAACGTGCGAGACAGACACAAGATGTACATGCATAAGAAAAGAAAAGAGAAAATCAGAGGCCAGTTCATAACCAGCATCCTAAATAATTTTATGTAATGATATCAATTCATTTATCGTGTCATGTTTAACCCAGAGACATATCCCATGTCACGTAATGCTTGAATTATAAGACTGATTGTTTGCATTCTTCAGGCACTTCTGAGCACTTTTCATCCGCTTTTGTATTAATAGTGTGTTTGCAGACATGCAGGTGTTTTTGAAGTACCACTTTTGCAGGCTAGTTAGTATGGAGAAGCAGTTGTTTAAACAATATTGCTGTACAAGTGTGTCTAAGTGTGAAGGCGGTGAAACATTCAAGGCAACTGTATTAAAAATGGAATGGAAAAAGATTGGTAAAAAAGACCACTTTTTTTTTTTTACACCAATTTTCATCTGTCCAGTTTTGGTGAACTTGTTGCCACCATGTAGCCTCAGATTCCTGTTCTTGCCTGACAGAAGTGGACAAAGTTTTCTTGCTATTGTAGCCCATTCACCTCAATGTTCTCTGACTGTGGCATGTAAAAGGTAAAATCACCTAGGATAGCCTAGGGCTGGGCGATAAAACGATAACGATATGTATCGCGATAGACACGTGATCGATATCAAACAATGTGTTCGATAGAACGTTCGATAATTTTTATTCTTTGTCGGAAGAAAACAGAGGTTGCGAAGCTAGTTTGGTTGCTGTCATGCGACCATGACCTGTGGGGACTATGAACAGAGGAAGGTTAAGTTTAAAATAAAAAATGTTTAAATGTAATATTTTTCTCCTGGTCCTTATTTTAAATGGGTCATAAAAAATATCAATAATTATCGATATCGACCGATATGAAACACTGATATCGTGATACAGTTTTCAGCCATATCGCACAGCCCTAGGATAGCCACAAAAAGTATGCGCAGACAAAAGCAAGTGCAGGTAAAATGAGAACCAATTTTGATGCAGGACATATTGAAAATATTTTAGAAAGAAAAAAGGAAATAAAGAGTAGATAATGTCTAGATGGAGGAAATACCTGATGCCACCCACGAAATTAGTAAAATATAGAAATAATATAAAACAGAATAATAGAAAATAAATTATTTTGCTGAAAATGATGAATGTATTATTCAAACTTTGCCTTCATCAAAAAAAAAAAACACCTTTTGCACAAATTACAGCCTGGCAGACATTCTAGCTGTCAATTTTTTAAGATAATCTGATAAGATTTCACCCCATGCTTCCTTGAGCATGTCCCACAAGATGGATTGGTTTGATGGAGTCTTCCTTCGTAAAAATCTGTTTTTCTTTGGAAAACAAAAAAATCTGCAAGTGATCCCAAACTTTTGAGCGGTGGTGTATGTAACACTGCAACTCTGGTTAATTATAATAGCTCATATAGAACAGTTAGTTCCAACCAAGCAATCTGATTGGATGGAAGACATTCCCACAAGTGTTGATAATGCACAGTAGCACCCCTGGGACATTTATCCATCACTTCATGTCCCAGATGTCCTACAATTCTTAATTACACCAACTGTTGGTCTCAGCATAGATGAACGTAGGTCAGTAAGGTCTGCAGCACAGAGGCGAGAGCAGCTGCCTGTCAAAGACCGCTACTTGGTATGTGGGACAATAGATTTTAAATGGTAGTGCATAAGCTTTCTGTTTTATGCTATTTGGAATTCAACCCCTGAATCCAGAAGTTAACGGAGCTGATATTCTAAAACGGAAAATGGAAATCTAAAAGATAAACATATGAGATCTACAGGACTATCCACCACCTCGATGGTTTATACACCTCATCAGTACCAGTAAGAATTTAAAAATTCTTCCAAGCTGAAGTACCAGTTTACTGAAGGGCCAAACTAAAAGACATATTCCAGTTAACCAGTATGTATTTAAGGGGGAAAGGAAATATGGCAAATATTACAAATATTACTAAAACATGAGTGCTAAATTGAAGAAAATCAAATGAATATAAATTAAGTTTAGATAAACAATCATATTTTAACGCACTCATTGTCTTTACTGCTTAATCTTCTACTAGCGTAAGGACTCATTGTTGACGAAAAAAAGAGTAGTGTACGAATAGTTAAAATGTTAAAGCTAAAAATAAGCTGATCAGCTTTAATGGAATCAGTAATATTATTACTGTATAACGCCACATACGTGTCTGCCTGCCTGCACATAACTGCTCATATCTTCACTTCTCAACATTCTTTTTTCATTTAATGGCACTGATTAAACTTCGGGCAAAGTTGTCCAGCAAGTTTAGTGTGATGCTGTAACAAAATCTGACTGGACAGACATCCATACATACAGACTGGTTTCTGGTTCTCTAATATATCAAACGTTAATATATCATTGAAAGAGCGAGTCCTGACCAATGTTTATATACAGTAGATACAGGGTCATGGGGTGGGGTCTGAAGCCTATTCTAGGAGACTCCGGACACGAAGTGGGGTACACCCTAGATGGGGTGCCACTCCATCACAGGACACGCGCGCGCGCACACACACACACACACACACACACCCACCCTATGGGCAACCAAGCACACCAAGCACAAGGAGGACATGCAAACTCCATGCACACAAACCTGAGGTGGGAATCGAACCCTCGGTTCAAGGCAACAGTGCTACCCATCATTCCGCCTCATATTTTACTCACTCTCACTCATCTTCTATGCCACTTTACCCTGTATTCAGGGTCACAGGGGCCTGGAGACTATCCCAGGAGGGTTATAGGGCATGCGGCGGGGTACACCCTAGACAGGGTGCCAATCAAATCGCAGGGCACACAATACATACACTCACACACTCATTCACTCACACACTCTGGGCAATTTTGGAAACGCAAATCAACCTAACCTACATGTCTTTGGACCGTGGGAGGAAACCGGAGTACCCGGAGGAAACCCACCAAGCACGGGGAGAACATGCAAACTCCATGCACACAGAGACGGGAATCGAGCCTGGCCGGGAATCGAACCTGGACCCTGGAGGTGCAAGGCAACAGTGCTCCTCATATTTTAACTACGTTTAATTGAGGGTATTCAAGCCTGTCATGCACAAATTAGTTCCTTTTTTTGAAACTCAAATGAAATAAAAGCGACATCAGAAACCCTCTCCACTGTGAATGGGGGGAGCCCCCCTGGGGATCACAATATTAATATTTTTAAATGTTATGAAGGTGGTTTACATGCTATTGAGGCATATACAGTAAATCATCGTTCGATTTCCATGATATCAAACATTGATACATTTTCAGGATATATTCATTCAGGACAAACCCATTTCTATGATATAAAACACTGATAGCGGAAAAAGCGTTTGGAGAAGCAGAGGATCACTCCAGGCTGGCTTTCAGATTACTCAATGTACACATCGCATATTAAATAAAATCCAACATTACCTACAACTACACTGGACACCGCATGTCAACATCACACTTTAATGTTACGTTTGTTTGTTTTAATCCAAAGAAACATTTCGTACACCCTTTGAAGTGCACTATACTGTATACATGGTATCCGTTTGGTTATTAGGCTCCTAGCGCACTTCAGTTCCGTTCAATACTATTAGCTTTTAAACCATTAGCGTGGCGAATAATGATGAATAACGCGACGACACACGGTGAAGGTTGAAAAGCAGTACATACCGTCTCCGCGGTGACGTCGCGCGCTACAGGTGTGAACGAACACGGAACGGAAGCGCGCCGACTCGCGCGTGTACAGCTGATGGCAAGAAAGGGGAAGGGGGGGGGGGGGGAAGCACGCGCGTCCTTGCCCTTCCTTGCGCGCGCATCTGAAACCCAGCGCGTGATATACCTTTGAAAGGAGGCACAGTTAAGGGGTTGCACCATTCTGTAAGGCGAGTCTGTTCTCCTCAGGCTTTAGATCGATCTTACTTAATTGTCTTTTCTTTTCTAATAATGCAAACAAGTTGGAAAATAACCAGGGCATGATTAAAAAACTACAGCTGTTCCCAAAATGTTTACCAATAATGACACAAATATACATTTTCAGTGTTTTTAGATCTTTTTGTCAGATGTTACTATGGTATACTGACGTACAAGCATTTCATGTGTTACAGGCTGTTATTGACAAGTTTATGCAAAGAGTTAATATTTGCAGTGTTGACCCTACTTTTTTTAAAGACCTCTGCATGCTATCAATCAATTTCTGAGCTACATCCTACCTGACAGCAGCTCATTCTTGCATAATCAATGCTAGGAGTTTGTCTATCTGTTTCTTGAAGATTGACCACAAGTTCTCAACGGGATTAAGGTCATGGCCAGAGTTTCTTAGCCATGGACCGGGAATAATAATAATAATAATAATAATAATAATCATCATCATCATAAACCAGTGTTCCACCTAGCGTAAAAGAAGAAGAGTTTTACCTCTATTATGGTTGGGTTTGTAATAAAATAATTTTGAACACTTAGGTCACCTGACATGAGAGTTCAAAGATGAATTTATTACAAAACCAAACATGATACAATCATCCAGGAGAATTGATTTCTTACCATCTTATTTTATGACATCATTCTCAACATCAACTATAACGTGTGAAAGTTAATTTTTGCAAAAAAAAAAAAAAAAAACACTTGAGCAAGTCCAAACTGAATTTCAGGATCCTAAAAAGGCTAATGAACCAAAGTCAACATGTTAAATACTTAGAATTTCTAAAAACATCACAAAACGCATAAGGAAGCAGATTAATCAACATTCCTGACACAGACGTGGCAGAAGCACAGAGCCACCTGAGCCAGTGGCTTGCTGAATGGTGATCAGTACATACAGTAGAGCGCCAAATCTAGCGGCCAACAGTGGTACTACCACACAAAAGGTCTACTGAAACACTATTATAATCACAACCAAAAGGCTCGTGAAAAGAAAAAAGGTCACTGAATTAAATATGTTCATGTTTTTAGCGTATTAAACAGTATTAGGCATTAATACACTAAATTCCCAAACCCCAATATACTATATGCACAACAAATATTTATTTGGACCAATTTTAGATTCAATGTAGTGACAGACTTCAGCAGCTAGAGGGTGCAATGCACCTCCTGCCTCCATGAAAACTCCACGAAACTATTTCACCATACAACTCTTTCACCATTACTTTGCACCATGCTTTGATCCATTTTTTTTATTCGATTTTTAACTATCCTGACTATTTAACTGTAAGCACATCATTTTTGTTAACAAAACTTAAAAATAATCAAAATAGAGACATTGTTTTCAAAGGCTCCTTGAAGCCCAGTGGTGACAAAGTCACCCCTCTTACTGACATGCACTGTTTAAATTTTTATGAATAATTTTTAAATATTTGTGGTTAGCCTAGTAGTCAAAACAGGCTCTTGTAAAGGTGCATTGGGCCACAAATTTTCCAATGCTAGAGTAAATGTGTCTTGCTTTTGCACAGCCCCATTTTTGACTAGTTTCAAGTCTTTTGTGTGGTTTGAGATGTTGGGGTGAAGATGTTGCTAAAACCTGGCAACCCTAGTTACAAAATTTGTTTTTTTCTATGTTCAACTGACAGAATGGTGATGGGTAATACACCTGCTCTAATCAAACTTTGAACAAAGTTAAGCTGCTAGATCTATATAATCAAGCGGCAGTACACAGGCTTGCTTGATTTGTTAACCCAATGTATACTGTATGTACTGATAACTGCTCTGTTGGGCCGTAGTCGTTATACTTGTGACATTGTCAGCATCACACGAGCCAATAGTAGACAAATGCTGTCTACGGTAAAGAAAAAAGAAATCAATAAAAGTGCCACTTGATGCACCAGCTAGGTCATATGTTTCCTTGTATACACAGGAACCATATATGGCATCACATCCACTATTTTCCACTGGACACACCCTAGAGTACCTGGTTTCTTGCACATAATGATGCAAGTGAGTGTTTTTTTTCCATTTAAAGGGGAATCATTAGGGTAATTATCACATTGTATCTACTGAGGCATCCCAGATAACGCTTCTGCAGTGAATTTTCCAACATGGGGCACTAAACCTCAGTGGATTTACCAATCTGCATCATCACTTCCATTTGACTCACGCAGCAAATGATCGTTTTAGGCAACATGAGACTTCACAGTTCCAACAGGTTGCTTAAAAATAGGAAAAACAATCCAGCATCTTCTATAGTGCATCTGACAGTTTCCATAGTTATCTGAAAAGATAGAAGTATCCGGATCTCAGGTGGATAAACAAGCAAATGGGAGGAGCAAACAGGGCCTGGCTGTTGGTGGAATCATGCCTAAAAACCTGTTACTATTACAAGCTAGGCTAAAGCTAAGGTGGCTTATGGTATAAAATTGATTTAACTCCGTCATCCATACTTCTAAGTTTCTTGTAGTGTAATAAGTTAAACTACAAATGATCCCAGCTAGCTGATAGCTAAAGTGTTGCACAGGAGACAGCTAGCAGTTTGACACCTGGATTGCAGCCATGCCACTAGTTAGGGTATAAAATTATATTAAGCAATAAAATTCAGATTTACATAGAAATTCACCCCTAATACACAGGTCATTAATTGGAAATCAAATCAAAATCAAATCAAATCAAATTTATTTATAAAGCACATTTAAAACAACTTCCGCTGACCAAAGTGCTGTACAAGTATAA